>JAODPA010040307.1:0-12038 GCA_025585075.1 Nepenthes mirabilis | reverse complement strand
TATATTATATTGTGATCTATCATGAGAATAAAAAATATCGATATTAATAATACTAGTATCTACATTTTTATTCATGACTTCTGAACATGAAAAAAAAAGATGTTCGGTCAAACTCAAAATTGGGCTGAGATCAGCTAGGCCAAGCTAGGAAAGGGGTGTCCATTAGCTGAGAAGCCTACTCCATGAGAACCAGCCTGGGCGTGAAGTGATAAGGCATGCAGAGTGCACGGCGACGAGACCAGTCAGCCTCACCTAGGTCCTTGCCAAAGCCCTTGCAGTTCGCTAGCGTAGGGGACACCAACAGAGGAATTGCCAGCCAACAGGAAGCAAGGTAAACACTAGCCAGCCATAGTGTGCGCCCCCGTGGCAGTCATCTAGCCAATCCAAGGAAGGTCAAACGGGCCTGTGCTAGCCATACCTAGCAACACTACCGCATCACCACAAGACAATAACAGACACCGCTAGCGATCGCCAGCGGACAGCAGCTGGCAAATCTCGACTTGCCACATGTCAGAGATTCCCATGCCTAAGGTTCTCCACCATAGAGCCTATAAATATCCTTTCCTTCGACAGGAAAAGGATCCGATTCTTGACCCCGACTCCTAATCCCCTAAGATTGATCCTTGACCAATCAAAGGCCATCGATCCTAAAGCCTCTCTTGAGCAATCTTAGTGAGCCACTCCTTGTAGTACAAACTGCGAAACCCAACCTCCCATAATCGCTCAACGAGTCTTACATTCTTACATCCTCTCGTTCCCCACCATATTTTAACATTCACTCCTGTATCTTTCCGTTTATTATAGAAGATACCTGACTTGTGCATCAGAGTATTTTCAGTGGGAGAATATTTCGCCGACCTCTAACCTCTTATTTGTAATTTGTGTTACACAGGGCCCAGGTTGAGAAGAGCGGAGACTAGACCCGTTTGAGATCTGACCTAAGCGTGGAATGTAAAGGTTCCCTAATCCGCCAGAGAATCCGAACCCAGGGACACAATATTGGCGCCGTCTATGAAAATGTGATAAAAAGTCTAACCTCTCACCTCAACATTCACCCTCTCACGCAAGAAATGGTCAACACCAGAGCATAAGCAAGCGCGCCACAGAGAGACACCGCCGACCACGGCGATGACCCCTTAGTGGGTAGCCGTGCTGGCAATCAGCCAGAGCCCGACGAATGCAACCTGGCTACCAATGTAGGCAACATGAAGCAAATGCTTTGAGCACTGTGCGCTCGGATGGAAACACAGTGGACGGGAGCTCCTCCTCCGATGCCCCAGGTGTCAACCTCCAAACGAACAAGGCACGGCATGAGGACCCCCAGGGCAAGGACAAATAGGCTTGATGATGTCGAGGTCCAGGCGACCTCATGTAGCAGGGCCCAGACGATAGCTGGTAGCCTTCCAAGCCGGGATGAGCTGACGAAAATCCCAAAGAGGTGAAATTCCCACAACTCCCACAGCGACAGGAGGCCCACCACCGGAAGGAAGGGCTCGTGCAATACGCGGCCACCCCGTACAGGTAGCCGCTGAGTCCAGCACGACCCACAGGACAACTTAGAGCTCCAAAACTTTATCAACGCGAAGAGGAGCGAGTCCACCCCCCGGATAAGGAAAAAGTGAACAAGATATGGAACCACTTGTTCAAAGGAGAGCCTGAATGACTAGCGCTCGACCTGCGAAGGTCATCGTTCGCCATGGTCATTTAGACTCAGCCACTCTCCCTCAAGTTCAAGATGCCGACGCTAGACGGGTACAACGAAAGCTTGGATCCAATTGATCACCTAGACTACTTCCGTACACACCTGTCTCTCCACGGGGCAAGTGAGGTCATCATGTGCCAGTGCTTCCCCCTCGTACTCAAAGGGATGCCATGCTCTGGTTCTACGGCCTCCAGCCCAATTCCATCTTCTCCTTCGATGAGCTCGCCGATTGCTTCCTGTGCTAATTCGCCTCCAACAGGAGGGAGGAGAAATAGCCCTGGCACCTTGTCCGCCTCCGGCAGAGGCCAGATGAGAGCCTGAAGCGATTCCTCACTTGCTTCATCATCGAAGCCCGGTGAATCCCCCAACTCTCTGACGAGATGAAGCTTAGCGCCTTCATTGCAACGTTGGTAGCGGGAGAGTTCTTCATGTACTTGATGCACCAACGCCGTAGTCATTCCAGGAGGTTGAGACCATCACTCGGGCTTATATCTCGACCGAGGAAGCCAACGAGGCGAGGCATCCCAAACGCACGGACAGACCACCGGAAAGACCAGTCGCTGGGAAGAAGAGGAATGGAGATGATGGCCACTTCCATGAATGCCGCAAGAAACCATAGCCCGAGCTGAGTGCCAAGAAGGAGTACAGGCCAATGACCCTGACTCCCCTGAATGACACCCGTTTGAATATTCTGATGCAGATTGGGGATGAAAAATTTCTGAAATGGCTTAAGGCGCTGAAGAACCTAGAGGCTGGAGACCAAACAAAGTACTGCCATTTTTCTCAATCTTTAGGGCACACTACGGAGGACAGTCGGACCCTGCAGAAGGAGATAGAATACCTAGTCCACTAGGGGCACCTCACGCGGTTCTTGAAGGGCTCGGGGTAGGCCCCTAGGGCTTCCAAAGGAGAAGCCAGAGAACTACCAAGGAACCGTACTACCGCCAACATGATCAACATAATTTTAAGCGAGCTGGCTAAGAGCAGAAGTCAAGGACGACCCGAACATGCTTCCAGGAACAAGAGAGCGAGAGTAGAGACTAAGAGTGATGTCATTAGTTTTAGTAGCAATAATATGACACAAGTAATCTCCCCTCATTCCGACTCTCTTGTTGTATCAGCCATCATTTCGGACGGTATGATTGATTATCAATTAAAATGAGTTTTTATTGATAATAGAAGCTCTAAAAATTTATTGTATCTCGATGCGTTCTTTAAGCTTGGATTGAGAAAGAGCCAAAGGAGAGCAACCGAAGTCCCTCTATATGGCCTGAATAATGAGCCCGTGCCCATATAGGGAGAAATCCAACTGGAGGTCACGATGAAAACTTACCCGTGCGTGGCCACACGAGAGTTAACGTTCCTAGTCGTCAACTTACCATCCGTATACAATGCCATTTTAGCCTGACCGTTCCTCACTACCTTCGGGGCATTAACATCGATCCCTCATCTAAAGATAAAATTTTTGACCCCGTACGGAGTGGGGGAAGTGCTTGGTGATCAAGTGATGGGACGAACGTACTACCTATCCCAAGTCGCCCCCGTATCACCTGACCGATTGGTTAGGGACCTAGATTTTTGTGATGAGGCTACGTTGTAGCAAGCCCAATCGAGTGAGATGACTAAAATAGTCCCTCTAGACCCCGTCGAACCTGAAAAGTGCATGCACATCGGCGGTTCCCCAACTACGGCAACTTGAGACCAGCTCGTGAGCTTCCTCAGGAGGAACTCCAACGTCTTTGCATCGGTACCCGCCGACATGCCCAGGATATTGGTCGGAGTAATGGTCCACAAATTGGAACTCGATCCTAATCACAAACTCGTTAGACAGAAGCGTATGAACCACTCTATCAAAAAACTGATAGTCATAAGAGAAGAGGTGAACAAACTACTTGACGCTGGGTTCATAAGGTAGGTCAAATACCGAGATTAACTGTTGAATGTCGCGCTTGTAAAGAAGAGCAATGGAAAGTGGTGGATGTGTGTCGACTTCACCGACATGAACAAGACCTGCCCAAAGGACAACTTTCTGCTACCTCCGATCGATCAACTGGAGGACTCCACGTCCGAGCACGAACTCTTGAGTTTTATAAACGCCTATTCAGACTACAACCAGATAAAGATGAGCCTAGATGATAAAGAGAATACCTCCTTCATGATGGAACAAAAGACATACTACTATAAGGTCATACCCTTCAACCCGAAGAACACCTGGGCCACTTATTGGCGGTTGGTGAACAAGATGTTCGAAGCTCAGATTAGAAGAAACAGTGAGGTGTATACGAATGACATGCTTGTCAAAAGTAAGGTAGCTAACGACCACACTTGAGATTTGGAGGAAACCATTGGAGTACTTCAGGCTCATGGGATGAAACTCAACACGACCAAGTGCGCGTTCAGGGTAACTTTCGGTAAGTTCTTGGGCTTCATACTATCGTAGTACGGCATCAAAACAAACCCGGAGAAGATTAGGGCCATCCTCGACATGGGCTCCTCGTGGACTATAAAGAAAGTCTAGAAGCTCATAGGGCGACTTGCTGCCCTATCGCAATTCCTGGCTAAGTTCGTAGAGAAGTACCCACCGTTCTTCAAGGCACTCCGAGGCACAAAAAAATTCAGATTCAAATGGACAGATGAGTGTGAGGCAACATTCCAAGAGCTAAAAGCGTACCTTGTCAGTCTTCTCCTTCTGACCTCGCCATCAGACGGCGAGGACTTATATATTTACCTAGCAATATCAAACACGGCTCTGAGCTCGGTGCTCATTAGGCAACACGAAGGCGTGCAACGACCCGTGTATTATGTGAGTAAGGTTCTGATGGACGTGGAGTCCTGGTAAACACACACCGAGAGAATTTCCTTAGATCTCATCTATTTTGCAAGGCACATCGAATGGTCGTGTTGACCGATCACCCTCTAAAGGCTATCCTCTAGAAGCTCGAGACGCCCAAATGACTAGTCAAATGGGCTATAAAGTTGGGTGAGTTTGACGTAGAGTTTCGATTAAGGCCAGCCCTCAAGGGCCAAGCCCTGGTGGACTTCGTCATTGACGTGGTGACCCTAGTCCTCAATGCCCAAGACCAGTTCGAAGGAGCAAGTGCTCCGGACGTACCCGAATGGACCTAAATGTTGATGGGTCATTCACGTAGACAAGCAGTGGGGCCGGAGTCATATGCAGGATTCTGAACGGCTCATAGATCAAGTACTCCCTTGTACTTGCCTTTCCAACCACCAACAACGTAGTAGAGTACGAAACTCTCATCACAGGACTCCAGTTGACTAAAGAATGCTCTGTGAAGGCACTGGCCATACGTAGTGACTCAGAGCTAGTGGCCAACTAGATCTAGGAAACCTTTGAAGCATCGAACCCACTGCTCACTAAATACTTGGCGAAGGCGAAGTCCCAGATCCGCTCGTTCGAGAGGTTCGAAATCGAACATGTCCTGAGAGCTGTGAACTGGAAAGTGGACCAGTTGGCTAGAGATGCAGTGACAGGATCCTTGGAGCAATACACGAGAAACATGCAGGAGGTCCAAGCTGCGCCAAGCGTCGATAGCCCAGATCCAGAAGTGCTAGAAGTAGTCTAAGACGACAATTGGATGACCCCGTACTAGAAGTACTTGATAGACGGGACGTTACCAGCAAACCCCGAAGAAGCCAAGAGGGTAAGGAAAATGGCATGATGGTATATAATCGCCGATGGAAAGATATACCAGCGGGGATACTCAACTCCCTACCTAAAGTGCCTTACCCCGAGGTAAGTTGAGTATGTGCTGGGCAAAATCCACCTCGACATATGCAGCTCGCACGTCGGAGGAAAAAACATCGAATTCAAGATCATGTGGCAAGGTTTGTTCTAGCCAACGATGAAGCACAACGCCCTAGACTTTGTTAAAAAATGCAAAAGCTGCTAGGTCAATGGGACCTTGACCCATCGGCCGCACACAGAGTTTCACAGCCAACAATCCCTGTAGCCGTTCGCCCAATGGGGGCTCGACATCCTCGGGCCCATTCCTTTGGCCTCTAGGCAAAGAAAATTCCTCATCGTCAGTATCAACTACTTCACCAAATGGGTGAATGCGACTCCCCTAGCATGAATAACCGAGCAAAATGTAATGGAATTCGTTCATCAGAATATCGTTTGTCAGTTCAGGATTTTTAAGGTCATAGTGACCAATAAGAGAACCTAGTTCACTAGAAAATGGTTCGCCAAGTACTGTGTGAGCTTGCACATTAGATTGGTACACATGTCCATGGCGTACCCTCAAGCTAACGATCAAGTCAAAGTCACCAACCGGATGCTGTTACACGGACTGAAAACCAAACTTGAAGATGCAGGGAATTCTTAGGTAGACGAGTTGTCTTCTTGCTCTAATCATACCGCACGACCCTGAAAACACAATACGGTCGCACATGCGAATGCCGTCTCAGAATTTGGCCTTCAACACTCGAGCTATCTCCTCCCGGGAAAGCTGAACTCTCAGGTCCGCCAAGGCACGGGAGCTCTAATCCTCCAAGTCAATGATTTGGCCCCTTGTGACATGAAGCTCACCCTTCAGCTGCTTGATCACCTACCTCAACGCCGCAGTCTCGCCATCTATGCGCAGAGCCACCTCCCGTTTAGCTCCATCCTGGATCTGGCGGATCAGCTCATCCCGTTAAGAGAGTGCAGTGTGGAGGAAGTGCATCGCCTCTGAAATTTGCAAAGAAAGGACAGAGGAAAGTGAAGGACCAGCTAACCTCAATGCCCAAGGCAACAAAGGGGTGCAGCACCCACAGAAGCCATACTTGAATAAAAGGTGCACCCACGCCGCTGGCAGAGTCAGAGGCGACTCCTGAAGCGGACACGCTCAGGGGCTCAAGATGCTCGGTAGCCTCCTTTGTAGGGTTGGGCAGATCTGACACTACCAAGGATGGAGAAATGCCGGGGGGCTCCAACTGTTGCACCAACTCCTGCTGCTACACTGCCTCCTCCGTGTTGACCCTCTAGAAGAAATCCACCGTGGGAGCATTGACGACTCGCCCGGAAGTCTTGACCTCCTCGATAGTAGCGGGACTTTGGATGGGTGGCTCAAGCGGCGCCCTAGCATGTGCGCTGACAATCTTCGGAATCTCTACGGGCTCTGACGCGGGCTCTAGGTCATCTACCTCGACGATCCCTTCGGACTCTAGTGCGTCAGTTGTCGTTTCCCCAATGATCTTAACGGCCACTCCCTGTGGCTCAATGTCAAAAAAGTAACCTAGAGGGGACTCCTCACAGGAAGGGAGCTCGATCAAGGGAACTCCATACTCCTCCAATGCAACAGCGGGAATCGAGGAGGGCTTAGTTGCCCACTCTTGTGACTGCAATTCCAAATCCTGCTCTGGGACGGTAGTCCCAATGTGCACGATCAAGTCAGCCACCAACTTCAGTGATCTACATGTGGAAGTGCCTCCAATGACCCTCATCCTCTTTAGGGTTGCGTCATCCTCCTCGTCTGAGGAAGACTTAAGCGACAACGATGAGCCACTCTCCCCAGGAGACTTCCTCGAAGGCTCTTGGAGGACGATGGCCCGGGTCTTCTTTTTCTCAACTGTGGCAACAGCCGTGCCGCACACAGTCCCCCACTTAACGGTCGCAAAAAGATCAAAAGTCAGGTAGAATCCCTGCTTGGAAAACGTCTCCATATTCCCCTGAATATAGTTGAGCAGATTCTTCTCCCCCTTCACCTCATCAGCACTCACTTAGTTTCGAAAGAAGTCGCTGATAGGACCCCACTCATTTGATATCTCCCACTCTAGAGGGGCCCTCAGGAAGAAGAAGCGATTCTTCCAATTCTTCATCAAATCGGGATTCGTCCCCCAAAAGTGTAAGCTAGTGTGCGTGGACATTGAAACCCAATCCTCTGATTCAGTGAAGCGAAAGATCACCTATACCGAGTTCGTTCCAAACAAACAGGAATTGAGACGCGCGAAGACGCAAAGGGAAACCAGATATCGAAGAGCGTTGGGGTGAAGTCGAGTGACAGGAACCCCGAGTGTGTCAATAGTCCTGTATAGGTCTAACTCCATGGGAAAGTGAAGCCCACCTCTCAGATAATGCTCATAAACGGTGATGTAGCCCTCCCAAGGTGCATTCGCCCTTCCGGTCTGACCAAGGGGAAGGTAAGCCTAGTCGTTGGGAATGCCGTAGTCAACCCTCAAAGTTGCAACAACACTTGCTGACAAGACAGACCTATTTTCGCCAACTCCCAAGCGAATCGTGCGAGAATAAGAGGGAGAGTCTTTTTTCTTAGCCATGATCTTTTCAATGCAAGAAAACACAAAGTATGGGAAGCCAAGTGGAGCGCTGCTTAAATAGGCAACGCCTGGAAGGTGAAGCGGCATCACACGGGAAAATGCAGAGAATGCCCTAAATAATGGCCGTGACACCCGCCTGTTCAGCGTATTGCCAGAAGTCACTCATAGCAGCCCATCATAGAGTCTGATAGACAGTCACACCAGTAACGTCGCAGCCGTCTCCTAAAATGTCGACTATCACACTTGCATTAAATGCGGCTATTCTAGCCACCAGAAGCGACGACAGCATCCCTTCCAGAGCACGATACCGAAAGGATATAAAAAATATAATAAAAAGAAAAGAAAAAGAAGACAGATTAATCGAACGCAATGGACTGCTCAGCTAGAAAATAAAATTTCATTGAGTATTTTCACTAATAAGGTTTCTTTACAAGAGATGTCAACCAATGTCCGCAGAGTACAACTGCCTGCCCTCGCCGGGTTCTACAAGATC
The DNA here is from genome assembly GCA_025585075.1 of Nepenthes mirabilis. Lineage (NCBI taxonomy): Eukaryota > Viridiplantae > Streptophyta > Magnoliopsida > Caryophyllales > Nepenthaceae > Nepenthes > Nepenthes mirabilis. The sequence continues at coordinate 3,564 of JAODPA010040307.1, read as the reverse complement.
AGGAGTCATGAACTCCATCAGTTCCAAACGCATCCTGGCGCCTGAGTTTTGAGAGTTGAAGAGGTCGATGCGAAAGCCTAGCATCACCAACGAAGCTATCCTTTGGCTAAGCCAAATGCCTTCCCAGAATCTCCTTTCTAGCAAAGGAGTCAGCTCTTTCAGTTGGATTCTCGATCTCAACTCAGCCTCCTGACATGCATGGACGATGTGTTCGTCCCTGAGCCTCGGCCAATATCGCTCTGGCTCCTCCTGAAGAGTAGTGATCCGAACCTGAGTCTACGAGTTGGCATTGGCCAGCTGTAATGCCCTCGCCTCTACTTCCGACCATGCCTGCTCGAAATGTTCCGCTCATGCGCGAGTCTACCCGACCTCTCCAACAGAAACTTGCACCCGGGATTCCATATTCTCCACCGCCTTGAGGACATGACGGAGCCACAGGCAAGCTCCTCCAGGCCTTCAGCACCACAAGGAGGTGGACACCCTGTCTGAATCAAAACCCAGCGGTTCCCTCGGGAACCTTATTGGCCCGATGACAAAAGGCTCTGAATGACAACCCTCTGCTACCGCCGCAAAAAGCATAACCTCATCGTGACCCCTCAAGGCCTACACATCCCATCTGGATTCCTCAGAGGGTGGTTCAGAATCTGAGGAAGAAAACGATCTCGTCATCAATGTCACCACGACGAAGGAAGAGGGAAAAAGACAACTGCAGGATGAGATTTCGTGCCTTTGAGCGACCAAAGAATACAAAACCTGGAGGGATTCTTGGTGCTTAAATAACCAGAATCCTCTAGGGAAACAGCGTCGCCTGAATAACAGGATATATTCAGCTGGCCAATGGGGTCCCCCCACGTGGCGGTACTCTAAAGCGTCGTGCCTTTCCAAGAGAGCCATTATGACACGACGACTCCAGGATTTCCAGCGTAATAAATGCACTAGCACTTTTGATTGATGTGACAACCGTCAACAGCGCTCAGCCTCCCAAGGCAGAACGACCCGGCCACCAGTCCCCTTTAGGTCCTCCTGTCGACAGTCTCCATTCGGACTCAAGGGATGAACATTAGCCAAGGTGACCGGAAGTCACCAAACACTCGAGATGAACGAGCACTCAAGTACAAATGATGGCGAGAGGGTCCAACAACAAAGAATGAAGACAAAAACTGATACTTTTATTCATTGAAGTTTTCTTTACAGAGTACAAGGCTCACGCCTACACAAGCGCTGAAAAAGTAAAAGTACAGCAAAATACAAGAGGTAGATGAAAAACTCAGCTTGCCAAGAGGGTTTGACCCTGAGCACAGACACACATCACCGTGCTTCAGAGGCATCTCCCTCGGTGCCGATTCCCCCACCTGAGGTGAATTGGATACAAGTCCCCAGTGTCGAGAGCACGAGGCCGCAGTCAGGGGCCAGCAACCATCGGGTGTCCACCAGAAATGTAGCACAACCCGTTCATGGTCCCAATGGAACACCAAGAGTCGCCCCAACTCCAAATCAACCATGAAGGCCACTAGCGACTTACAAAACCCAGGGTCAGCGTTCAATCGAGGGAATGAAATCTCTGACCCTGAGTGCTCGCCAACCACGGTTTCACCCAATGGCTGAAAACCCAGGACGATCGGAGAAGAGGCACGTGACAACAGTAGAGTGGCCGAACCACCCTCACTAGAACGAGGAAACAACCACACAAGGAGCATGACGACAAACTTCAAGAACAGCTATGAGCCCCCAACTAATCCATCTGATTCCCGTCCGAAGCTCCGTGGAACATATTGCACCCCTTAGACCCCCATTATCTCACCAGCTGTGAGATGAGCTTGGATCTTCGTGGTGTGGGAACTCCTCAATTTATCGCAGCCCAAAGAAGCCTTAAGGCTCCCGAACAGGCTTGCCCCTGATGGTTGTTAATCAAGAAACAGGAAAGCTATTAGTGTGGAGCCTGTCCCAAGGCTGTGAATCCGTCCCAATATGGCTTCAAATCCTTGCGACCACTGAAACAGCTGCATATTCACGTGGGGAAGGAGCGATTCCCCTGAAGACCGGAATCCCATGAATCTCAAGGAAAGACACATTATCCAGTGACAAAACCCACATTTAACATGCCAGACCCCAGCAATGGGCTGTCCCTAGGCATGGGGAGATAGTATTGGGTCCAATGCGAAATTTTGCCGAGATCAACTATGCCCAGCTGGGAAAGGGGCATCCATCAGCAGAGAAGCCCAGTCCATGAGAACCAGCCTGGGCACAAAGTAACAAGGCATGCATAGTGCTAGGCGACGTGACCAATCAGTTTCGCCTGTATCCCTGCCACAGCCCTTGCAGTCTGCCAGTGCAAGGGACGTTGGCGGAGGAACTACCAACCAACGGGAAGAAAAGTCAATGCTAGCCAACCATAGTGTACGCCCCCTGGCAGTCATCTAGCCAATCCAAGCAAGATCAAACGAGCCCATGCCAGACACGCCTAGCAATGGTACCTACGCCACCACAAGACGACAACTAACACCGCTAGTGATTGCTAGCAGCCAGTGGCCTGCAAATCTCGGCTTACCACATGTCAGAGATTCCTGCGCCCAAGGTTCTCCACCATGGAGCCTATAAGTATCCTTTCCTTCGACAAGAAAAGGATCTAATTCCTGCTCCTGACTCCTAATCCCCTAAGATTGATCCTTGACCAATCAAAGGCCATCAATCCTGAAGCCTCTCTTGAAGAAGTTCTATTTGTTCAATAAATTTTTCTCTTTTTTTTTTTGGTTTGTCTACTCCTTTATTTATCGATTGTAATAAAAAAATATAAAAAAGGTAAAATTTCAATCTGGAAAAATAGAAATTAATATTCTGTTTGATAACCTGCTACTAATTCTTCCTCTGCTTCCGGTAAATCAAAAGGCAATCTTTCACATTCTGCTAGAGAAGAAATAAAAAAAATGAGAAACCCTATAGGTTGCCGCCACAAATTCCATCCCCAAAACCCGTATTTTGACTGTGCCTCAATTATATCAACTGTACTTGAACTGTTAGATAATTATAGTCGGTGATAAAAAAAGTGAGCCACTCCCTGCAATGCAAACCGTAAAGCCCAATCTCCCGTAATCGCTCAACGAGTCTTGCATTCTTACATCTTCTCATTCCCCACTGCATTTCAATATTCACTTCTACATCTTTTCGTTTATTATGGAAGATGCCTAATTTGAGGGTTGGAATATTTTGGATGAGATAACATTCCATCAACTTCTGACCTCTTGTTTGTAACTTGTGTTGTGCAAGGCCCAGGCTGAGGAGAACAGAGATCGGACCCGTTCGAAATCCGATCTATGCGTGAAATTTGAAAACTTCCTAATTCGCCAGAGAACCCGGATCTAGAGATGTAACAGATGTGCAAAATCTAAAACTCTCAATGTTTCTTTCTTTGTGCATCTTACCTTTATTGTGCTAAATTCATATATGTGGGAAAAAGATTGTTATATACCTTATTATTTTATTTCATTCATTTTTCCAATTTTTTTCTTTTTTTTATGGCCTTACTGTACCCAAATTTATAAAGTTTTGAACAGTACATATAATATA
>JAODPA010040296.1:0-12039 GCA_025585075.1 Nepenthes mirabilis | reverse complement strand
ATAGCTCTCTTACTCTCATATTTTATGTAAGTTCTATTATTCACACTGAAAAGATAACTCTTCTCAACTTACAAAATAAAGTAAATATTGAGAAATATTTATATTCTCATGAGCACAAAAGTTTGATATATTTGTTGACAGAAATTATACTTCAGTTATTTATATTTTTGTAGAGAGAAAATTTTTGTAATGAAGTTCTTTTAGGAATAAAAGTGCAAAAGTTATTACTCTGAGAGCAAATCTTTGTGGTTAGAGTTTTAATCTGTATTATAAAGTTTTATTTTTACCTAAGAGAGGAAAATAGCTTTAATGAATTTAAAATTTTAAGTGTGGCTCAAGAATCAGATGAAAGCATGACCAAACTAATATAAAATATGGTATCTGATGTGTACTTGAAATTTACATTATTATACGAATTATAGAGCAAGACAATACTTTCAATTTGTTTGAAACAAAATAGGTCTGATCTCCATAATTTCTAATTCGAATGTTATACATCACAATAATTTAATTAGAGGTAAGAGGTATATGAAATTTATTTTTTAGTATATTTTATGATATTTAAGTTAGAGATCTTTATAAAGAAAAGTAAAAAATGTAAAAAAGAAGATGAAAGTAGATGGGTATAGATTTAAGTGTATTAGGATGGTTATAATTCAATAATTCGATTATGTGCGCTTCGGGTGATTGTTTGCCAAAGTATACAGTGCCCTATTTTCTGATTGAAAATCTATATTTATACCTTGAGTGTCAATTAATATATCTATTTGGAATCAACGTGACTATTATCTAAAACGTCATATTACATTTATTATCAGCTGTTATAATGGTTAGGTAACTATTGCTAGTATTGGTTAAATAACTGTCAAACAATTAATGTTTGACATTTATTAAGCCATTACTACCTGTTTTAATGGTTAATTATTTATTAATTTTATATATTAATTTGTCAGGATTAAATGTTATATTTGTTATGTTATCAAGTCATTAATTATTTCGATCTTTTATACCTTTAGTTATTCGGTCACTCGGCTGATATGTTGGAGTTTCGGTAAGGACATTCCTAGATCGGCTAAGTGTCTGGGCAATTCACTTTGATTCATATTGGGTCGGTGTATCCTCATTCAAACCATACCCAGCATTATCAAATGTCTATTTCTTTGCTTTTTATTTATTTATCATAATTTGTTTAAATTGTTATACCTAGTAGTTAAATAAATCAAAACCATTGAACATTTATAATAACTTTATTTGCCCCTCCTACGTTGATTATTAAGACAACACCTATCTCGAAAAAAACGTCTTTACTATAATGAAATTTAATTACAAATAATTTTTACTAAATGAACACTTTTATAATAATAAATGTGTGTCTAACAAGTTATTACTAACTTTAAACACATCTTAGTTATAAGCAACAATACAAGTATACAAATTTTAACAATCAAATAAGAAGAAGTACAAAAGAAAAATAAAGTAACCAATCAATATTATATTTGATAATATAAGTTAGAACAACATACTAGGGATAACTAATAAATGAATTCAAATTAGATTTTAAATAGATATTTAAAGCTTTTTCTTCACCAATTTGTTTCTTTTTTCTCTCCAAGTTGGCACTCATTTGATTATCAAATTGGCTCACACCAGTTCTAAAATTAAAATAGGGTATTTATACCTACATTATGTGCTTGGATGTTAAAGATGAAACTATTCTGGCATACATTTGTCTTCATATACATATTAGATGCGGATATTCTATCCAACTCGCACATATAGGACGTTAGACACCCATAATACTATTCATCTGTAGCATTGAAAAAAATATTAAATCGAACAAATCCTTAAGTGGAAGCCATTGCTTATATCAAAATAAAAAATCAACAGATATAATAAGTGTTAAACTTATAAGAAAATAAAAAATAAAACCAACATAAAATCTGTTTGAAAATCCCATCAAGCAAAAGAAAGTTTGCAACTATACTCAGAATTAAATAAAATCATCTCAGTTGCTTAATACTGCTGTCTTCTATCTAGCGATGTCAAAGGAGTTAGGACTGGAATCCAATTAATTGCCGGGCTCAATCCTCTTAAAAATAAGGGCCACACAAATTTATCCACAAATTTCTTAATTCTCATCTTTCTAATTTTTATACAAACAGCGAGTTGCATGCCATTTCTTATGTCGTTTCACATACAAATCATACGCGTATTGCCTCAAATCAAATGCTCAGTGAACTGCTCTCACACGCACTGCTGTCTTTTATTATTGTGTTTGTAGGGTGGTGCTGCTGCATGGCATTCACTGACATGATAGTGTAGTGTTGTCGTTCCCTTTCGAAGAGTACATAATCATTGATTCGTTAAGCACAAAATTAATTTACTGGTTAAGCAGTAAATTAATTTGGGTGTGGAATGTTCTCCCTCGATTGGGATCCGGTCAAGCCAAGCTTAATTGGACTGGCTTTTCTTATCTGTGGAGTTTGAAGGTGGGAAATCTTTAACGGCCAGTAGTCGGCCATCAAGTTGTACACAGCCACCAGAATTCGATAGCCATTGCCCCCGACAGTACACCGCTGATGGCCTTGTCTATGGCAATGGCATCTTCATCGTTCTCACTCTCACACTCGCATCTCCTCCCCTCTCCTCCAATCTCCCGAAGCCTTACCTCTCTCTCATCTTCCCAGTTCCGCCTCCCCTCCGTTTCCTCTCCCTCTTTCTTTTCTTCTAGTTCTCATATTCTATCCATCTACCCTTTCCTCCGCTTCTCTCGTCCCCGCGCCACCAGAAAATTGCCCATAATTTCAGCTTCGGCTGCGTTGCAAGCTCTGATTTTTGACTGCGACGGGGTGATATTAGAGTCGGAGCATTTGCATCGTCAAGCTTATAACGACGCTTTTTTCCATTTCAACGTTCGTTGTCCTTCTTCTCCTTCTTCTGAGCCGCTTAATTGGGACATAGACTTCTACGACGAGCTCCAGAATCGCATTGGAGGAGGCAAGCCTAAGATGCGATGGTACCCTCTTTGCCGAATTTTTGAATTTTACAGTTAGGGTTTTGATTTTGAGAAACAGGAATTAATTACTGAAGCTAAATTTGTAGAACTAGGACTTGGAAACCCGACGTATCCGTGAAAGTTTTGGCGATAATTTTTTTTCCTTTCTGGTTCCATGCTTTGAAGTTGTCCCAAATTCTTTGTATTTTGGGGCTGTGTTAATGGATACAATTGGACTTTCTTTGACAATAAATTTTGGAGTTTGATATTGTGAGTACCCTATGGAGACAATCTCAGAGGCGGTTGGTTGCTGCCTCATGAGCACCATAGATTTACTAAAGCTCTAATTTTAAGCTGCCAAACCGACCCTGTTGATACAGCACTGCTGAACAGGGTATGTGTGTTGACTATTTGTATATTAATTGTCCCTTATGGGTTTTATATGTGTTTCTACTATTGCTTCATTTGAGGTACTTCACGGAGCATGGATGGCCAACTTCGACAATATATGAAGCTCCTCCGGTCAATGATGCCGATAGAGCTAAGTTGATCGATACTCTTCAGGTCTACATATCTTCTGTTGTCCTTGATCACCATCTTTATCCGCTGATGACATTGATCGGTTGGATTCCTGTTACAGCTGATTTGGTACCCTGCACGTAGTTTTTATGCTACAATGATCATTTTATAGTTTTGTAGGACTGGAAGACAGAAAGATACAAAGAAATTATCAAGTCTGGCGCTGTAAGAATATATTATTGTAATCTATACTGACAAGTGATCCTTTGTCTTTTCTGTGGAAACTATCGAGTTTTGTGGGGGTGACATTTCATTATATGTGGTTGATTATGTTTCGTTCAGGTAGATCCTAGACCAGGAGTTTTAAAATTGATGGATGAAGCCAAGTATGCTGTAAGATTGATTATTCAGTTTCTGTACTTCATTTCATTTATCTACCTGGATTTGCTGATTATCGACTGATTTATTTAAGGATACGCTCATCTGCTTTACTAGTTTTATGCTTGTTCAAGATTGTCTTCCTGTCTTTTCACTTTGGTAGGGGAAAAGGCTGGCTGTCTGTTCTGCAGCAACTAAAAGTTCAGTTATCCTTTGTCTGGAAAATCTCATAGGACTTGTGAGCCCTTTCCTTAATCTCATTGAGAGTGCTCTTTGCTTCTGTGTCATGTAGCTCAACTGACCTTTCTTTTTCCTTTTCTATTTCTACTTATTTATAGGAGCGGTTTCAAAGTCTTGATTGCTTCCTTGCAGGTTTGTTGACCTTTGCCCCAAACGTCTTGAGTATTTTGAAAATAAGAACTAGCAGGCTTAGTTATTTTATTCTCAGGCAGCTAGAATTTAGGCTGGATGAAATGGACTGTCTTGATCTAATTGAAGTCTTTTATATAGAAGATAAATCCATATAATAAAGATGTGTTAGTCTAAAGAGCCAGGGAGTTTGAACTTGTAAGACTTAGCGTTATGTTTCTGTTTTCAAATTCTTGTTAATTTTTCCTTGCAGGTGATGATGTCAAAGAAAAGAAGCCCGATCCATCAATTTATCTGACTGCTGCTAAGGTAACTAATATAGCAACTATTTGATTCCATAAGCTAACGTTTGTGGCCGGACAGAAACCATTGAGTCTTCAAATATAACATAGGGACTGGTGCAAACATTTTAAAAAATAACCTAATTTTGTAACAAGATAGAATGATAGTTATTGTGTGAGTTATTTCGATACTATGGTTGTCTGTATTGACCATTTGATTGTCAAAATCATTTATCCGTTGCCCCCAAGAAAAGGAAAATCAACTTATCTAGTGTTGGGGGAAAACATATTCCCTTTGCTTGAACATTTGAGGTAAATAACAGCACCACCAAAATACCACATAACATGCAACTCTACAATGTGGAAGAGACTGAATTTTTTATGTGGAAAACTCTTTAAAAACAATGGTAAAAATCACTGAACTTTAACATCCAAATAGAGTTTCACTATAAACATTCATGGTTACACAAACGCTATACAACTCTAAACATTAGTGCGCTGTCTGATCTGAGAATATCACCTTCCCCTTTTCCTTTCTTTTCCTTGCGCCCTTTTCCATTTAATCTCCAAACAAAATGAAACTGATGATAATGACAATGAAAAACTGCATAATTGCACTCTATTTATATAAAGCACTGATTTTTTTCTCAAGCGGAAACTGCATGTTCTTCACCCGTAACTCTTTGCCAATTTCCTGCTTGAGCAACTTTTGTGCAAACCCCACGTGTAACTTTGCCAATTTTCTCATTTGGGAAATATTTGCGTGCTAGAATCTTACCAATCCATCAATCTTCCATTTGAGTGATAACCACACTCCAACAACAATCAAGCTCTAGCACAAGAAAAAATAGAAATTCAACTATTAAAAAAGGGTTGTCCCATTGGTATGATCCACCCTAACAATGAGCTGCCAAGTGTTGGTCAATTCCTATTACTGCCATTGATGTAAGATGTGTTAAAGGATCTTGAATGTCACAGAGGCTGGGTGTGCTGGTGAAAGACTGTCTGGTGGTGGAGGATAGTGTCATCGGCCTACAGGTAAATCCTTCTGTTCCATGGAGACTTGTGTAGGCAGTTGTTATGTAAATGCTCCTCCTTAGTTTTTGCATCAGCAGTTCCATTTGCCATGAATTTCACTCTTAAGTTAAAAGTGTTGGCACAATGGCCCAACAATTGGGCAGTGTTTGGCTATGTAGTGGGCAGGATCTTCCAGAGCTACCGTCATGGTTCAGTGCCTATTATCATATCAGAAAACTGAGCAAGCTTTCTATCTACAGGCTGCAAAGGGAGCTGGGATGTCTTGTATAGTTACATACACCTCTTCTACGAAGAACCAGGTGCGATTGTTTTCTTATAAAGAACCTTTTGTGTTGGTTGGAGCTTCTTGAGAAGCGCTAATTAAACAGAGCTTCCCACATTGCCATAAAATAGCAAAGTTGTGATACTTCTATCAAATAGCAAAATTTATTGGTTTATAGTTTCAGCTTTTGTGATAAGCTGTGTAGAAACTCCGACATACAATTTCAACCAAAAGCCCTATAAATGCCAAATTTAATTTCTTTAGAGGCCAAAGCTATTTTAACTGGAACTTCCTGCTTGACCAAGAAAGTGGCAAACTAAATGCTGAAAAAATAGCTGGGGAGTGAAGTATCTGACAAGCAGTTACTAGCTGGTTCTCCATTTCACATTAAATCTTCGTCCTTGCAAATAGATCAAGTTTATAAGATAACAGTGCTAGTTTTTCTTTTGCAGGACTTTAAAGATGCAATAGCAGTTTATCCTGACTTAAGCTCAGTGAGGTATGACAATCGTTGTGTTTTTGTTTTTGCATGGGAAATGTTAGATTTTCGTCTTTAATAAGACATATAATTGAGTTGTCAATGCTCATTCTGGCGGATCATGCCAATTGATGCAGATTGAAAGACTTAGAGGTGTTGCTCGAAAATGTTATTGCTACTAAATAGGTAACCATTGAGTGCACCGACTACTGTGAATTTACATTGGTCAAGCATGCATTCGGTGAATCTTTGTCTGAGCATCAATTTGATGCTGTAAATGTATGGTGTCTGATTTGAATGGAAATGTGATTAGCCATGTTATGGTCTGTCACCATAGTGATTTGCCACATTTTTTTAATTGTTATTGTAACAGTTCAAATTGTGGTTTTCCAATTGTAATCACTTATTTAAATAACCTCTATCATGCAGATAAGGTTTGTGCATCTATGGAATTCCAGAGTTCTTGCTTATATTTATCCTTTCTTTACATGGCTGGGATCCTTAATAATGTATTTAAATTGGTGCTTCAATTTGAAGGGACATAATATTTATGGAAAGAAAGTCAAGTTTAATGTTCTTGGTGTTGGAATCTTTTCTATTTTCTCTTTGGTTTGGATATGCTTTGTACTTTGGTATCTCTTGAAAAAAATATTACTTAAAAGGATTACCTATTCCTAGATTCAAAATTATTATTATAGTACATTTTGAATACTGCTAGAAAAAAATAAAAATAATAAAAAAAACCATTTGTAAAGGGTAATTCATGGCTCTCTTAACATAGGAAGCATTCTGTGATGGACTATATTTTCTACCGAAAATCCGGTAGAGTTCTGTCTGTAATACGGCTGTTAAGCTGATACAAAACCTGAACAAATTCCCTGTACAACAAACCAAATACATCCAAATGACTCCATCATCCAACAACACATAACATCTATAAACACAGGATCCAAATGTCACATTAAAATTCATGACTCCAATGTTATGTCTCCGGACACAATATCGGATATAGAGATGCCACTAGGTACCCGTTATAGATCACAATAATCTGCGGAAGTATAAATAAATTCAAACATAGCGGAAATTAAATTATCTAATCATCAGTTATATATACAATAAACATTAAGATTCTCAACTGAAATATAAATATATACAATTTTTCATAACATATACAAAACTGCAAATAGAAATCTTCTATATGATCTTTCAAGTCCAGAGCTTAGTCCACTTTTAGTCTCTATTTCGTCTCATCGGGATAAGTCTGTGCTAATCTGAGGGTAAGAGAAGGCAGCAAGGGTGAGCCAAATGCTCAACAAGTGCAATATAATTAAAGACAATAACAATATATGTAAAATAAAGCAAAAGAGAGGTATAAGAGTACAATGAGGATGTGTAAATATAAAATATGATCGAATGTGCTTTTGGAATATAATTGACTTCTCATGTTTTATCATTATTATTTTGGGGATGTAAATTATACATAATTACTTATCTTTGTGGATCAGGGCCAGTAAACTTTATTAACTAAATGTGTGAGTATACGAGGAAAGGATTAGAATATCCCACATGATCTAACGCTAGACGATGTACTGGACGTCCCGTAGTAAACTTTCGCCTATATACAAGGCCAAACACTACGTGGCGAGCGGTATACCTATCACCTGGTATACAGGGCCAATAAAACGCTCCCTAACCTCCTGCGGTCTAGAGGCAGTCATCGTACTTTCACAGTAATATCCTAAGGCATGCCAAGGAATATCACCCGCTACCATACACAGTCAGAATAATCTTTGAGTTTCCACTGTAATATTAAGGGTCTGCCAAGGGATATTACCATCCAACATATAAATCCGTGGTCCTGATTTCATGATTTTTTATTTTTTGAGGGAAGGTACACCAAATTTCTTTCACGTGGTTCTCATTTCGGGAGAATGAATCATACGTATATCAAATTGTGGCATTTTCTCCGTATACTTGTATAATTTTTATCTTTCTTTCGGATTTAAATCTTCTCATGACTTAATTTATATACATGAATAAAGTATAGCAACATTAGAAACTTTTACTACCGTGAGCCAAACGTGACTTTAGGGCTTCAAAATGATTAATCCTTCACAATTGGTTAACGAACATATTTTTCGGAATATACAATTAATCACATGCAAATATATATATACACGAATAAAGTATAGGAACAATAGAAACTCTTACCACCGTGAGCTAAACGTTACTTTAGGTCTTCAGAATGATTAACCTTTCACAATTGGTTAACGACCATATTTTTCGGAATATACAATTAATCACATGCAAATATATATGCAATTTAATTAACAACTAAATAATGTGGAAATTATGCAAAATTTACCAAAGAGGCTCAGGTAAACAGTACCCGCACGTGAACAGTGCCCTTTTGTGCATAATCGGACGAATTTCAGAAAATCGGGCAGTCAATAGGTAAATTACCAAATTCAAGACATGGGTATTCATAATCTCACGCCAATTTATGCATAAAACTCAAAATAAAAGTTTAAACAAGGTCTGGATGTGGGTTAGGGTTTGGCAAATGAAATTACACATAAAACTACCAAATCGAATATCCAATCGATAAATTAATATATATAGGATATGAATAATACTATTCTAGAGCAAATTATTGCAAAAGCCCCAAAAATCGGAGCCCGAAATCATTAGGGCGCCGGGTTAGGGCTTCGGTGCGAAAACCTATCAAAATCTATGAAATTGGACATGAAATTCATATATATGCATGCTAGAGTCATGGGTATCACAATTTTGTACATGGGTTGGGTATCGGGATAATAATATCCGAAGGGATCGAATCAAAATAAAAAAGAACGGAAGAAAAGGGTATGGGTACACTTGTCTCGATTTGATCTACGATTTCTCCAATTAGCTCAAAGCCAGAATTGAACCTGAGAGTCTCCATTTGTTCCTCGCTCTCTTCTCTGCACCCTCTCTCTCTCCTCTCCCATTCCCCCCAAAAACGCATCCCGCAACGGATAAGAAGCCCACACGTGACTTTTACGTGGACTGGTGCGCCTAAGCTGGATGGGCGCTCGAGCGCCCAGCAATGCCGTCCGATTCCGACTCCGAAACATATTTTTTCCACATATCTCGAGCCTAATTTTGATTATATTAATTTAATATCCCGAGATTACCATAATTTAAAATTCGAATCATATTTATGGATTTATATTTTGAAATTATAACGCCGGTTCTCAATTCCGTCAATTCTGGGTCTTCGCCCATTCGATCCGCTTCCTCCTGTGCCCTTAGACCTCGATCCACGTATATTAACTTAATTACTCATATATACTATGTTCCGGAAATCGATACCTTACACATTCACTTTGTATTAATTGACCCTCTCAAGTATCACGATGTGAAATTCTTATGTACTGATTCACTTTGTTTTCCCGTTATTACAAGGTTCTATAAGTATGTCTGCCCAATAAAGAAAAGGGGTTTATTTTATATGAACTTGTTAGAAATGATTTTGATCTAGTTCATGGTCTCTTAGATTTCTAAATATTATTAGGCTCCATTTGGGAACTTGTTGGAAAATTGCATACATACATACATATATATATGGAAAACTGCATACAGACATACATATATAGATATACACGCATATATATATATATATATATATATTTGCATACATACATACATATATATATGGAAAACTGCATACAGACATACATATATAGATATACACGCATATATATATATATATATATATATATGCCTTTTAATGAGAACGTGGCATAGTATGCAGTTTTTCCCCCCCCTAAAAGTTTTGTATCGTATAATTGGAAATATGAATTTCTGAAGTCCGGTAGGCAGGTAGCTTTCATCTAATTATATGACTTCACCTTTTGACTGGCTGCTGAATTATTGGTGAATGGATTTAATTTCCTTTTGAGCTGACAATGTTTTGGTGATGCAATGCAAATGTACTGTGTATGACGTTTTTCACCTTAGTAGCTATGGCAACTGACAGCCATTCTTGCCTCACTTCAGCATGACTGTGCTATACACACTGTTGAAAGGAACAAAGCATTTAGAAATCAAAAAAGGAAAACGGCGTTTTTGTTCTCGTTTTTTCTTGTTGTGCTGCCAAAAGGCAACTATGGAGAAACAAGAAAGCTTCATGCTATGTGCGCTCCATTGCCATCCAATGCCATGCTTGCTCTTTCATGCAACTAGGAAGCAGCTTCACTCTGGAGACGTGCATATCACATTTGTCATCACTGAGTTCAGTCACACTGGTAACAAAGGGCCTGATGCTCTTAATGGCATGCCTGATTTGCGATACAAGACCACAACCGATGGGCTGCCTCCATTGAAACCTGATACAATACAACATTCCCCTTTGCTTTGTAATTCGATCCAGTAAAATGTTTGGTTCCCAGTAAGGATCTCCTCTTGTTGCTAAAATCATCAGGTGAAGTGCCAGCAGTGAACAGTCTGATAGCTGATGGAGTAATGAATTTTGGAATCAAAGCTGCTCAAGAACTTGAGATTTCTGATATAGAGTATGTGCCTGGCTGTGCTTGTAGCTTTATGGGGTTTCTGCACTTCCCACAGCTTTTCAAGAGAGGGATTCTGCCGTTGGAAGATACTTCTTTTGGCGTGCTTGTTTGACAGGTACAGGAGGGAAGAAGTGGGATTTCCATTTTCACTGTTTCCATCCCTATTCTGATCGTTTAGCTTCTTTTGATATAAAAAAAATTGCATGTTTTCAACTTCATTTTTTTGGATTGGCAAGGAAAGCCATTTGCACTATCACACTTGAGGTGCTTGTAGATGAGAATGCCTTACCAGTGGCAGTCTTGATGTGCCAATAGATTGGATTCCAGGCATGAATAACATCCGAATCAAAGACATTCAAAATTTCATTGTTTCAAAACCATGGACTTCTCGTCAATCATGGTAGAAAAAGTCTGGAGCAGCTTGGACTCCTCGTCAATCATCTTCAACACTTTTGATGCACTAGATCAAGAAGTCCAAAATGCTATCAGCCCAAAGTTTCCTCCTAATACTTGCACAATTATCTCCCTCTTTGCTCACTAAAATGTCTGTGATAACCGTTTTAAGTCCTCGAGCTCAGCCTTTGGAAAGAGGAGACAACATCCCTAGAATGGGTTGACAAAAGATTGCCTCTTCAGTCATATATGTAATTATGGGAGTATCACTGTACTAGGCCCCCTCGCCACTTGAAGGAGTTTGCTTGGGGCTTGGCAAATGGTAAGCACCCATTTTTACTGATTATCAGGCTGCACATCTTGATGGGTGAGTTGGTGGCCTGGTGAGCCTCTCGAGGATTCAGAGGAGAGGGTTGGTGGTTGGCTGGTGCCCATTGGAGAGAGTTCTCTCCCACCCTTCAATTGGTTTTTTCTTGACGGATTGTGGGTGAAATTTTATGGTGGAGACTTTATCTGCCGGTGTTGCTGTGATTTGTTGGCCGTTTGTTGTGGACAAGTTCTCAAATTGTCAATATGCAGCTGCAGGGTAGAATGGGGGATGGGGATGGAAGCTGGCCATGATGGGAAGCTGGAGGAAATTGAAGGGGCCGTCAAGGAAGTGATGGGAGGAACGTCAGGGAAGCGGATAAGGCGTAGGGCAAAGGTGTGGAAGAAGAAAGCCGAGGTGATGCAGACGTTTTAGTGATGTGGTAGATATTAATTTTATTTATTTT
>JAODPA010040285.1:0-12041 GCA_025585075.1 Nepenthes mirabilis | reverse complement strand
TATCATCCAGGCATTCACAAATCACAAAACCCTCCAAAATCACAAATACCCGTGAAAAACTACCGAACAAACGGTAAAACATATATATGTAAGTAATAAACAGAGAAGTACACGAAAATCACATTCATGTAAATAAAATATCCAAAATATACACAAATATTAGTGGACATGAAAATAGACCAAAGATTTAGCTTATAGATACTTGCCACAACCTTATATTCCACAGATCTCATGAACGAAAGTTTCAAGACGCCCGATCGCTACTTTCTCTCTCCACCACTTTCTCCTATAGTGAGACCCATGCGTGATCGAATTTGGAATCGGAGCTTAAGCGGGCCTCGAGCGTACCTCGGCACCAAAGGTACTGGAATACTTGCCTCACCTTCGTTTAAAGCGCGCCTTGAGCGCAGAATACCAAACCCGAATCATTTAAAATTTTTTCAAATACCATTAATTCAATACACTCAATAAATTTTAAAAATACTAAATATATCCAGAATACATCAAATGGGGATTCGGATATTACAAATTTGGTTCAATTTCTCTCATTTTTTCTTCTCTCTCTTTTCTTATTATCTTTTTCTCTCTTATCTTTCAAAAACTCAGAAAATGAGCTAAAAAATTGCCAAACTCACTTATATACCTAGACTGGCATATGAGCACAAGTGTTTCATCCATCAAGCGTAAGACAATTAATAGCTATAGCATGTATATCTTTCATGCATGATCTTAGGTGCACACCTGTTAGTCTTGGTGCAAGAGCATCCATCATGTGCTTATTGTGATGACCCAAGTTTCAAAATACGATAATTATGAAGTAATTAATATTATAATGATTAAGATTAGGCTTGATGTATGCAGAAGAATAAGTATCGAAAGTAAAAATCGGACGAAAGCGAGCTGCTGCTGCTTGCTGGTGCGTTGCCAGCAGCATGGCACCCGCCATGCGCTTGAGCGGGGCAGACTATGCCAAAAATAGAATCAACCGTGCATGCTGCTCTTCGTCGTGCGCTCCAACGGGCAAAGACAGTGTTCCTGTGCCCGTTGCACGCTTTCCTGGCGCTCGAGCGCTAGGCCATTTTTATATCGTGGCTGGAGCTTCACGATTTTTATTTTCTTACGTCTAAACCCTTAGAGAGAGAGAGAGAGCATGGAGAACAGAGAGAGAAGGAAGAAATCGAAATCTACGAGTCCGAATCCGTCTGAAAACTAGTTATAAAGGTGATAAATCGAATCGAGGTAAGTACGCTCATACCCTCCTCTTTCGTTTTCTAGCACCTTTATCTTGTTTTTTTTAGGTATCCTCCTTTCAGTACCTGATTAACTTTATATTTTGTAATTCTCAAGACCTAAGCATGCATATATATAGATTCCATGCCTAAATTTATAGATTTGTTAGGTTTTCGGACAAGTAAAAGCCTAACTCTCTTGCCCGAACATGTTACCCACAAACATTTGGGGCATTTTCTAAATTTGGGTTTAGAATATGATTACCCGTAATTTAAACATGTTAATTTATAAATTGGGTATCAGAATTTGTGATTTTGTGTGAAAATTTGTTTGAGGAAACCCTAACCCGTGCCCGGATCCCGTTTAATGGATTAAATCGGATTTTGATGCATCGGTTGACTTAGGATTATATTTACCCATACCTTAAATTTGAAGATGAAACCGTTGGATACCCAAAATTTTAGAAATTTACCGATATGTGCATCCAGACACGGTTCACATGCACTGTTCACACAGGTACTGTTCACTCAAGGACATTGAACGATATATTATAAAATTTTTTCATGTTTAACTAATGATTAAGTGATATGCATAGTTATATAAGTTCAATCGAATAATCTGGAAGTTTCAACATGTTCAATTGTGGAAGAAATTCGCATCCGAGGGCTCTTTAAATAAATCTATTTTTTGACGGTAAGAATTTTAAATCTTCTCTATACGTATGATATTCATATATAAGTTAAGTCATAAAAAGACTTAAATCTACAAGTAAGATAATAAGCATATAAATATTTGGAAGAAAATTTCACATTTAAAAATTTGATAGATTTGATCTCCCAAATAGAGATATTTGTGAAATAAATTTGATGGATCTTCTTTTAAAAGAATAAAAAATCACGAAACTAGGACAACTGATTCATATTTTGAAGGGTAATATCTCTAGGCATGCGACTATTATGACAGTGGAGATTCAATGATTTGTTCTTACCGCATATTGAGGCGGATAATACCGTTGAGATACCTTAGGACGTTACGGTGGTAATCCAGGATAAGAATTTAACTATCCTACCCTTGAAATGTAAAGTATAGAGGAATATGACTATGAACCATCCTGCCATCGAGATGTAAAGTATGGAAAAATTTTTTGCCTTGGATTTTGTAGAGTGAATACAATTTATCTTCGATTATTCGCTCTCTTGGTTGGTAGGGTCTACTGGTCTGAGTTCGTAAAAATAAATAAATATGTTTAAAACTTTATCCTAAGGAAAAGAGGAATGAAAGAAATAAGTCAATTGTTTTCCCAGTATACTTGATTCATGTTTCTATTCACGAAACTCATTCATACTCATATGTTCTCATTCTGCTAATCTTTGCTTATAATAATTACTATTTTGTTTACAATGTACTTGTTAAGTTATTAGCTCACTTTTGCTTCTCTTTCTTTCCAGATAAGAGCCACGAGTTGATGCCCGACTAGTTAGAGTAAGTAGAGGGATTTACTTAAGGAGATTTGCTGGACTTTAAAGGTTTCGAGTTTTAGATATGCCTAATGTATCGAAATAGAAATAGTTAAGTTAGATTAATATTATATATTAAATTATGGCATGTTATTATTATGGATTATTATTATACTTTCACAGTTTTGATTTTCAATTTGTTTAGGTATAGATGACATCTCTATTTAGATCCAACGTAGCAGTTAAGGAGTACTGTGTTGGAATTATGGATGATATGACATTTGTTAGTTCTGTGTGTATTGTGGAGTAAATTTTGAAATCTAAATATTTAAATGCTTATACCGGTTTAATTAAGTAGGTTGTATGTATGATTTTTGTCCACTTTTAAGAAAAATTCTACCAGATTTTTCGTAAAATTTAATGAATTAAATTAATAAAATTTTTGGTTAATTTGTTTAAGTATGAATTGATGGAGGCCATTAGAAGAAAATGACCCATTTCGACACAATTGGTATCACAAAAAAGCGATGCCTTAGGTTTGATTTAGATCATATGTGAAAGTTTAAGATCAATTAAGATTGATTGAATAAGTAGATATAGGCGTAGGACAAATTAAGTTAGATTGATTAATCATAATTATTTTGGTTGGCTAGCTTAGGCTTGAACTAAGTTAAAGATAGAGGATGAGTTTGGTTGTCTAATTCTTACATCCTAGATAATGTTCTAAGAGTAGTCTAACCGCGTTGTTGCCTTCAGATAGGATATTAGTAGCCGTTATGGCTCCTAGGCAAAGGTCTATTCGTGGCAGTGGTCGACCGTGAGGTCGAAAGAGCTGTAGGGAGGCACCTTGAGTTTTAAATTTGATTGGTGCAGATTTATTATTTAAGTTGATTGCTTTGATTCAAGGCCTAGGTTAATCAGCTTGGGTTCAAAGTTTAGGCTTGATCAGTTCTTGGTTGAGGTCCTTTGATTCGTAATTCATTGAGAAGAGATACCTAATCAACCTAACAAGTATGGTGGATGAGGTAGGATTTATGGCTCGAGGTTAAGATAACCTTGAGTTAATTTTAGTGTAGCGAATCTAAGAATGTTGGTTTACAATTGACTTAGTAATAATGAAGTATCTAGACTTTTGGATAGTTCGGATCCTATAGAGATTGCGATATACATCCTGTGGATTGAGATGGCGATGACGGTGACCTAGAGTTTGGAGAAAGATAAGGTAATGTTGTCCCATGTTAGATAGGAGGCGAAGTCAACCTTGGATGGTTAGCGTATAAAGAATCATGGGCCTCGAGGATAAGAGATATCGTGTTAGATGTTGGGAATGCTCTATGGATGAATATGTTGTTTCAATGAAATTTTTGAGGGCGTGTTTAAATTTGGGGACAGTTCAACCGCATGATTAGGGATTGTCCACATTTTGCGAGTTGGATGGAGTTGTGGTCTAGTGCATCAGATCAAGGTTCCATAGTAATGGCACTAGTATTGAGAAGTTGTCTACCGTAGTGGAAGAAAGGATTTTCAAATCAAGGCATTTCAATGGATGTACTGATTTGGGATTCTGAGTATATATATATATATATATGTATTGCTTATGTTCCTAAGTTTATTTATTTGAGGATTATGTTTAGATTAGGTTTGATATTAGTCATGTTGGGGCCTATGGCGTTTTCTCGTATCTGTAGGTATGATTGGTTGAGTAGATTGGGATTATTTTGCGGTACTGAACCTTGGTTTGATTTTGATAGTGTTTAGTTGATAAGTTATTATGCCAGTATGAATAGATAAATCATTTGACCTTTTGCTTAGGTGTGGAGCTTTCGAAGGCTAGTCTGTAACCAAATGTCATCAATTGAGGATAAATTGGGGTTGTGTCAATAGTAGCATTAAGGAATTAAGAAACGGTCGTTGTGATTCCAGACAATATTGTTTGGGTTTGTGAATTTATTGGTATACTTGTGAATATTACGGGTTGAATCCTCCAGTCAGGCTCGGGCTATTGTTGTTAAGATCCCATTGTCGAGTTCAAGGAATCATAGGAAGTGTGAACTTCATTCGAGGACTATGTTATGGTTTTGGAAGGCCGTTAGCCATGTGTTTTGGTTGAGGCTAGAGTGTGAGGTTCGGTAAGGAAAGATATTGTTTGGGCATGCGGATTCTTCGGTGGCATGATTGTAGCCTGTAGAGATTAAGAGATGGCTAATTAGGGAGGACTAAGCAGTGTAGTGTGGTATGCAGTTTCCTTGGTCACAACTTAATATGATAAGATATCCGTTAAGTGCCCCTCAAGGATTTACAATGTCCGTAGGGCGCGTGACTTAGTAGCGTATGGTATCCGTAAGAGTGAGTCAGATAGGAATGGCTTTCAAGGATTGAAAGGTAAATTGACGACCATGTCATTTGGGTTGACCTTGATGAATCAAGTATGTTGCGGTTGAATGTAGTACATTTGAGAAAAGTTGAGGATTATGCCTTTCCTACATCGTATGTAAGTAATTGCCCTCGAATTTAAGTGGGGGGAGAAGCTCATGATTGAAATTGCCCAAATGTGGTTTGGAGTTGCAACTGGAGTCATGCTTCGAGGATTTATATGCTTTGCTCACGAATGTAGTTATTGTCCAACTAATCCTAAAAGTCTGAGTGGTCGTATCATTCGGAGGATATGATCACTCGTTGGTGCAAATAGGTAAACCTATTTAAGAATTATAATGATGAACCCCGGTGTCTGCCTTTTAAGGAAATAGGACATTGGTATTGCAGTTTGAGTTTGGGAGTCCTTAGATTTAATATGTCTTCAATGTTTCGTAGGTATTGTGAAAGGTGAGCCACTTGTAGGTTCCTGTATTTGGGCTATGGGTATAGTGTTCTTGATTTTGGAATTAGAATCACTTTCGAAGTATTAGAACTACAAAATTGTAGAATGAGAAGTCCTTGTGGTTTTGCTTCGGGGTTATTAGGGTGGTAATAATTTTGAGTGTTTGAATAATTATGAACTAGTTTTCAAGGACGATCCATTTATCGCAAATTGGGTTATGCATGTGAATCAATTAGATGGGTTCGTTTGTATGTCAATGAGATAATGAGTTTGCTGAGCATCTAAGTTTTGAGACTTAGTTAGTAGTTTAAGGACTTTGTCCTAATTACATTAATAATTTTGGGACTTTTCTTAGGTTATAGCCGAGGTAACCTAGGTGTTTGCTTTATGTCCATGAATGTAAGATTGCATGAAAGTTTTGATGTCCTAATAAATAATTAATTAGAGTAGTGCAGCAAAAATATGACGAACCCATATTTGTTAAGGTTTAATCTGAGACTTAGAAGGAATAATCCTTTTCGAGGCTTGGAGTAGACTGAAGAAAGAATTATCAATCATTTGAAATTTTGAGTTAAGTCGGAAAAGTAGTTAATAAGTTTGAATCACCTTCAAACTTGGTAAATTTGAAATTTTGATAGAATGCATTAGGTAATAGGGATTAGAATGATTCAAATACTTAAAATTCTCTGAGATAATCATTTAATCAAGGAAGTGATTTGGAAACGCTAGAAGAATCTCGAAGATTACCTCCGATTATGAAAATTTGAGGTTCGTTAAATTTTGAAGACAAAATTTCTATAAATGGGGGAGAGTGTGATGACCCGAGTTTCAAAATATGATAATTAGGAAATAATTAATGTTATAATGATCAAAACTAGACTTGATGTATCCAGAAGAATAAGTATTGAAAGTAAAAATCGATCGAAAGCAGGCTGCTGCTTGCTGGTGTGCTGCCAACAGCATGGCGCCGGCTATGTGCTTGAGTGCGGCAGGCGGCGCCAAAAATAGAACCAACCATGTCTGCTGCTCGCCGTCGTGCATTGGAGTGGGCGAAGGCAAAGTGCCTGTACTTGCTGCATGTTCGTCTGGCACTCGAGCACCAGGCTAATTTTATATCGCGTTTGGAGCTTCGCGATTTTCATTTTCACACGTCCAAACCCTTAGAGAGAGAGAGAGAGCGTGGAGAATAGAGAGAGAAGGAGGAGAACGAAGCTCACGAGTTCGAATCCCTTTTAGAGCTAGTTATAAAGATAATAGATCGGGTCGAGGTAAGTACACTCATACCCTCATCTTTTATTTTCTTATACCTTTATCTTATTTTCTTTGGGTATTCTCGTTTCGATACTCGATTAAGTTTATATTATATGATTTCCAGGACCCAAACATATATATATGTAGATTCTGTACCTAGATTTGTAGATTTGTTAGGTTTTCGGACAAAGGAAACGCTAACCCCCGTGCCCGGACATTTTACCTACAAACATTTGGGGGTTTTTGCTCAATTTGGGTTTAAAATATGATTACCCGTGATTTAGATATGTTAATTTATCGATTGGATATTTAAATTTGTGATTTTGTGTGGAAATTCATTTGAGAAAACCCTAACCCACGCCTGGACCCCGTTTAATGGATTAAATTGAGTTTTGATACATCGATTGACTTAGGATTATATTTACCGATGCCTTGAATTTGATGATGAACCCGTTGGATGCCCAAAATTTTAGAAATTTACCAATATGCGCATCTGGATACTGTTTACATGCACTATTTATGCGGGTACCATTCACTCGTGGACATTGAACAATATATTGTAAAATTTTCCCTTGTTTAACAAATGATTAAGTGATATGCATAACTATATAAGTTCAATCGAATAATTTGAAGGTTTCGCTGTGTTCAATTATGGAAGAAATTTACATCTGAAGACTCTTTAAGTAAATTTGTTTTTTGCTGGTAAGAATTCTAAATCTTCTCTATGCATGTGATATTCGTATGTAAGTTAAGTCATAAAAAGATTTAAATCCGCAAGTAAGATAATATGTATATGAATATTTGAAGGAAATTTTACATTTGAAAATTTGATGGATTTGATCTCCTAGATGAAAATATTTGTAAAATAAGTTCGGTAGATCTTTCCTCAAAAGAATAAAAAATTATGAAATTAGGACTATTGATTCATATTTTAAAGGGTAATATCCCTAGGTATGCCACTAGTATGACAGTGTAGACTCAATGATTTGTTCTTACTGTGTATTATAGCGGGTGATACTCTTGACATGCTTTTGGACATTACGATGGTAATCGAGGATAAGAATTTAACCATTCTATCATCGGGATGTAAAGTATGAGGAATATGATCAGAAACCATCTTGCCCTCGGAATGTAAAGTATGAAGGAAACTTGTGGTCTTGAATTGTGTGGAGTGAATACAATCTATCATCAATTATTTGCTCCATTGGCTAATAAGGTCTACTGGCCTAAGTCTGTAAAGATAAAGAAATATACTTAAAACTTTATCCTAAGGAAAAGATGAATGAAAGAAATAAGTAAATTGCATCCCAAGTATACTTGATTCATATTTCTGTTCTTACAACTTATTAATACTCATATATTCTCATTCTGCTTATCTTTGCTTAAAATAATTACTGCTTTGTTTATGATATAGTTATTGAATTGTTAGCTTACTCTTGCTTCCCTTTCCTTCGAGATAAGAGCCATGAGTTGACGTTCGATTAGTTAGAGTAAGTGGAGGGATTTGTTTAAGGAGATTTGCAGGACTTTGAAGGCTTACAGTTTTAGATATGCCTAATGTATCGAAATGTAAATAGTCAAGTTAGATTGATATTGTGTATTAAATTTTGGTATGCTGTTATTATTATGGATTATTGTTATA
Organism: Nepenthes mirabilis; assembly: GCA_025585075.1. Taxonomy (NCBI): domain Eukaryota; kingdom Viridiplantae; phylum Streptophyta; class Magnoliopsida; order Caryophyllales; family Nepenthaceae; genus Nepenthes; species Nepenthes mirabilis. Next base: position 3,643 of record JAODPA010040285.1, on the reverse strand, counting down.
TTTTTATAATTTTGATTTTGGATTTGTTTAGTCCAAGATGACATTTCTATTTAGATCCAATATAGTAGTTAAGGAGTACTATATTGTTGCCATGGATGATATAGTATTTGTTGGTCTTGTGTGTATGTGTGTTGTGAAGTAAATTTTAAAATATGAATATTTATATGCTTGTACAAGTTTAATTAAGCAGATGATATGTATGATTTTTGTTTACTTTTAGAAAAAAACTCTGCTCAATTTTCTGTAAAATTTAATGAATTAAATTAATGGGGTTTTAGGTTAATTTGTTTAAATATGAATTCATGAAAGCCATTAAAAAAAAATGACCCGTTCCGTCACACATATTTAGCGCAACCTCATACACAAGCTTTCCTTTTCGGGCCTTTTGCATTCCTATGTTATTTTTGGCACATGAGTGCTAGATATTCACCTATCATGTACTCCTAAACTATTTCCTGCACATAAGTTCTAGACACGATCACATTGTTTGTCGATTCAATTTCTTCAAATATTTAGGGCCTTAGTTGAATGTGAAATTATCCACAACTAATTTGCCCAAGTCATATCATTTACACTTCAATTTTTAATTTAATATTTAGCTCGTATGGGATTTCTGTCCTGAACAGCATTTGAGGACACATGCAAGCATCATCATGATTGTTTTTGAGAAATGTAGCCCCCAAAAAAACTTGCCTTTTTACATAATATAGAATGTGTAAGATATCTACGAAGTCAGAAGACCAAGGGCTTCTGAGAATTAGTTGACAATATGCATAAAATAGCTAAGTTACATCATATGATAGTAAGATAAATAAAACTCCTGACTAATTGCCTACAAGGTATAGTATCAAAAAGAAGATTTATATTTGTAAGAGTTAATTTCACATCGATCTCAAAGTTATAGAGATAACTTTGAAATCAGTCATATAGGCTGGCGAAGTAAGATCAAATACATATTTAGCCTGATTCAAATAGCGCCCTTTAATAGTAGATGTAACCTTCAAACCAAGAAAATAGCTTAATGGTCTAAGAATTTTCATCTCAAAGTTTTGATTGATATATAATTTAAGTTCTCAAATACCGGTTGTGCCGTCATCTATAATAATCATATCATGAATAAATAAAAGAGGATGAATCCATGAAATGATGCTTGGTCATTTTATCGAATTAATTCTCATCAAAACTACCTTCACTTACCAATTCGACAGAAGTCTATGATATTTTATTAAATCATACAATGAAGAAGCTCGATTAGTCCCATGAATCAAATTATTAGATAAAAAAGGCTTTCAAAAATTTCTTAATCCTTCTTTGCTGCTTTATCGTCCTTGGGACAGATGTGAAAAAAATTATCATCTTGACCATTAAATCAAGTATTATATTTTATTATTTATTAAAGACTCTTTAGCATTTGACCTTGAGATATGGATCATTCCAGGCACATTAGTACGGTGTACTTGTAAGATTTTTTTTAGACTTATTTTCATTTTGAGTCAAGAGATAAATTAATAGATACATTCCATCGCAGTGATCAGGAAGGCGTTCATAACTTATTAAAAAACAAATAAATCGTAAATTTATAAATTTTTTTTTTCTGTCAAGACATTACATAAAGTAATAACGAAGGCAAAACCTTGAATAGTGTGACAACAAAGTCAAACCTTGAACACCAGATCTAAGAATGTTATAGTTAGGCTTAAACTACCATGAGCGCTGCGGTACAATGGGCAATGCAGCAACCATCACTCATATATGCCACATATCATTGGCCATTGTTTAACAATTTTAAAACATTTTGTTAATTGAATGGGGAATTATATTTTATAGATGTATTAATCTGTTTTTATTAGATAAAAATATTTTATAATAAAATCTAATGCAAACAAAAAACAAATCACTCACAAAATATTTGAGAGGACTATTCGGCCGTATTTTGTCTTTTTCCTTCTTCAGGTGCCTCTTTCTCCAGCTTTTCTATTTTATTCTTAAAAAAAGTAAATTATTAAATAATTCTCAGGCACAGTTGGGATTAAAAGCTCACTAAAATCTGGTTTTTTTCTGGATCCTTCTCGAGCACAGCTCTCTCGTCCGTCACTCTCTCTTGTCACGAGAGTCGGTCTGTCTTCCAATGTCTCCTCCGTCGTTTCCTTGTCTGTCCGAAATTTTCTTTTCCACTGCCAGTATTTTGTGTGGCAAGAGATACAGAGAGTTATGGTCTTCATTTTTCTGCTATTTTGTTTTCGACTTTGATTTTGATTTTGTGGCTTCGTTTTCAATTTCGAAATCCATCATTTCTTTTTTGGATTTGATTTTAAATCGATTTTGTGGGTCAGATTTGATTTTGGTTTTGTAATCGTGTTCCTTTTGATTTGAATGGCAATGGATGCAGTGGTTCCTGGTATTGTGAATACCAGACCCACTCTTCACTTTGACTTTGATTTTAAATCGATATTTGGATTGGTTTTGATTTTAGTTTTGTGGTCGTATTCCTTATGATTTGATTTTAATTTTGTGATATGATGATGAACGAATACGAACCCATAAATGGATTCAATGGTTTGTGGTATTTCGAACACCGAGCCTACTTTCTCCACTTCAAAATCCACCACTTTAGTTTTGGCATCGAGTTTTCGATTTGTTTTAATTTTAGTTTTTATGGTCGTGTTTGTTATGATTTGACTTTGATTTTGTGATACAATGATGAACGAATATGAAGCTATAAATGGATTTAATGGTTTGTGGTATTCCGAACACCAAACCTACTTTCTCCACTTCAAAATCCACCACTTTGTTCTTGGCTTCAATTTTAAATCGATTTTGTGGGTCGACTTCAACTTTAGTTTTATTGTTATATTTTTTATTATTTGATTTTGGTTCGGTGGTATGATGATGAACGAACATGAACCCATGAATGGCAATGGATTCGGTTCTAAACATTTCACGCAATTTAAAAATAGAGCATCGTATAAATTATCAATAGATTATATTTCGCTTAAAATTTGTCATTTACTACCTTAATAATTATATTATATCATACAGAAATAGTTAAAATATTATCCAGTAGCAGTGTTTCAAGGGTTAGCGTTAGTAGTTGTCTGATGTACTACAGAGGTCACCCAACTAGGCTGAAGGCGCTCACGACAAAAGACAACTGCGGTTTTGGTATTGTCAAATATACAATTCAACAGTTAACGTCAGTGACTGTCAGTTTTTTCTTTTGTATGAGATGGAATACTGTTTTCAATGTGCATCAACAACTAGACGAGCACTTGAGTATGAGCGGAGGAAAACAACAAAAATGATGACAACCCTTCAAAATAAAAACATCAAATTTTGGACTGGACTATTAAACAACAGAAAAATAATTGTAATATATGTAAAATTTTATTACTGTATTTGTATCATTTTACCTTAGCACAATCTATGCAAAGATGTAACGAAAAGTTTGTATTGTTGTATTTCTCTTCAATTCTTATTATTGTTCTTTTTGTATCAACGCGTACTGGTAGTAAAAATGTGTACTAAGCTGAAGTTGAAGGTGAATTAGTTGTTTAATTTTAGAATTGTACAACCCCTTTACAATCGATTTTAAGAAATAGAATTGTAATAGAAAGTAATAGCTCATATTACTTGCATATATATA
>JAODPA010040274.1:0-12041 GCA_025585075.1 Nepenthes mirabilis | reverse complement strand
TCTAACAACGAAATAGGGAAATAACAATTTCAACTCTATTCTCATCTTCTTCTATTATCTAAAATAATTATTCTATTTCCACTTTATTCCATTTTAATAACCAAATGTACTGTTACTGATGTGGCCACGTCTTTTCCTCCATCTCTCTCATTAACTTTATCAATTAATTATACTAAAAGATTGATAAAAAATAATATAAACACCAATTATCCCTCCCCTCCCCTTTAAAACCAAATCCACTCTTCCTAGCAGCAGCCTTTGAGAGGAGAAAAAGTAAGAGACCGTGAGAGAGATGAGAGAGAAGTAGAGAGAGAAAAAGTCGAGCGAAGACCACCACCCCCCTAGCCCCTTCATATTCTTTGTAGCAGCACCCTACAATAGCCATACATGGAGAAGATTTTTAGCATCCGTTCGTGGTGATCAACGGTTGTTGCATGCATCCCAAGGCATATAGAATAACCCCTTTTCATTAAACATTCTCTAGTTTTATCGTCAGTTCAGATATGTAATCTTTCATCTCTTATTAATCAGTTTTCAAGAGTCGAACTATTAATAAAAATAGAGGTCATATGTGAAATTTTATGACCGTTCAAATTGTTTTATATTAATTCTGGGACAATATATGACAACTATTTGAGTTAAAATTCGAACATTGCATGAAGATTTGGTCAGCATTTCAATAACATTCAAATATTGCAGTGCTAATAGCCATATTCACGTATTCTTTGCATAAAAATCATTAATTTCTTATTTTATAATTTTTATAATCAGTCTAGACTTATAAATCATGAAACTTTAATATAGAGACTTTTTATATTCCAGTTCCATTGCTTGTTCTTCATAAATTGATAGATTTATGAAATATTTGACTCGACGGATGACCAGTGTACAAGCCATATTCTAACGTCAAGGTAGGCTTAAAGTAAATAAGTAGATTTATGAGTTTAGTCACGTTATTTTAAGGATACATTTCAGTAAACGTATTAGGGTGAACTGTGGGGATTAGATATAAAATCTCTTGGAAAAATGACAATATTTCATAAGGCTAATAGCCAACATTTGACTAGCATGTGAGGCTGTGTTTGAACATTATACATAATTTGGGACAAATTTGAGTTTCAGAAAAATTTGTAGGTTTGAGATCTAATATGATATATTTTTACTATTTTATGGCATTAGTAGACTAGATCATGGGTTAAGGTGTCGGGTAAACCTCAAAGCTAGGGTTTACATTTTGGCATGTGAACGATACGACGCAGCATTCAAACACTAAAAGACCATATTGTTCATATGTCCTAGATTTTTGTCATAAGTGCTCAAGTGGCTGATTTAACAGGAATTCTCGAATCTTTAGCAATAGTTGGCTAACTTAGGTGTCATGTGTGAGATCCAAAATTTAATATGTTAACCGGCCTGCATACATGGAAATCCAAACCGGCCTCCTCCAATGAAAATCCAGTCCGGCCTTGTAATCAAACCCGGTTGTGAATCAAGATCGGCCCTTCCCTAATGAAAAATGGACCGGCCTTTTCCATAGAATCCAAAATCGACCCGTTTGATGAAAAACAAAACAGGTCCAAAAAGGCTGACCAGCAAAGAGTGGGCCGCTGGTATAAAAATAGAGCAGTTGGCATGAATTAAATAAATGGTAACTAAAGACAAAATTAAACTTTATTGTTCAGTTAGAATCCAACTAGACGGCGACCAAATGAAATAAGTAAACCAACCTAATTACTCCACTACCCCCTGAAAAGAAGTGCGGGAGTAAGTGACTTACCCCACTTATTCCACAAAACCCCTCCTCTATATAAACTCGGCGCTAGTTGATGCACAGGTAAGCAGAAGGAAGAGAGTGAAGGGAAAAAGCTTCAAGACGGTAAAATTTAGGTGATCAACTCTCAAGCAAGTTACTCTGTTTTAAAGTTCATGCTCTGTTTTTACCTTCAGAACATTTCGAGCCTTTTAAAATTCGGATCCTTAAGTATTCTCCTGTTTTCCAACCACCAGTTTTAAGAAAGACTGCAATATCCCTCTCCGATTTAAGTTATTATCGATTTACTGCTGTATCTATTCTATTTTTGTTTAACTGCTGATTTCTTATCTGGATATACTCTATTTCTGCTCAACTGGGCGCTGCGTGTTTAAAATCACTTGTTTGTATGCAAACTTGGTTTCCTACATGAAAAATAGTACTCGGCATTTTAGGTGATGCATAATTAAACAGACTCGGCCCTTCTGCATGAAAAAGTTGAAATCGGCTGCATGAAAATAAACTCGGCCTTTCTGCATGAAAAATTTGAAATAGGCATTTCATTGAAATCGGCCCCTTGCATGATTAAATCAAAATCGGTCACTTGCATGTTAAAATCAAAACCGGCCCCTTTTATATTGAAATGGAAATCGGCCTTTGCATTGAAATCAGAATCGGCCTTTGCATTGAAATCGGAATCGGCCTTTGCATGTTAAAATCGAAATCGATCTTGCATTTGAAACCAGCCCTTACATAGAACATGAAACCGGAATGCATACTCTGAACTCTGCTTTTACATGTGAAAATAGAAACCGACCCTTTTGTATGTTGAGATCGAAAGCGGCCCTCACATGGAAATCAAACCGGCCATTTTTGAATGGAAATAGAAACCGACCCTCTTGCATTTGAAACCGGCCCTTGCATAGAACATGAAACCGGAATGCATACTTTGAACGCTGCTTTTGCATGTGAAAATGGAAATCGACACTTGCATGATGAATTCGAAATCAGCTTGTGACATGGCCATCCGGAATGAGAACAAAGAAAATGTGAACCGACTTTCTGGTAACACCATCAATTCAGATTTTTGATTTAGAAAATAAGGTTCTCCGACATGCCTTAAAACTTTACGGTAGTAATTGAGGATAACTCTGTCCATGGAGTTAATTGTGGTCCACCTTATCCTCAGTGCGTTACGGTCATGAGGAAAGCGAACTCTGTCCATGGAGCTATTTGTGGTTTGCCCTATCCTCGGGGCGTTACGTTCAGGAGGAAAGCTTAGTTTTGGCCTACCTTCGGGTGGCACACCAATCCCACGAGACGGGATACTTTAATTCGGTTATCGGCCTTGGATTGTGTGGATTGAATACAATCTATCCTCGATTAACACCCCCTCCGCAAACAAAAGAATAAAAGAAGACTTTTATAACAAAATCGACTATGTTTTATGCTCTGACATTCTGTTCGACCTTCATCATGCTAATTATTGATCATAATATTGCATATGATTCTGTTTTGATTTTTCTTGCATTGATTACTTCAGTTTTCTAATCCGCTACTGTTTAATAATATTTATCCATCCGCTTGGAAACACAATTGTTTTATTGTAATCGGTATGTACCTTATTGAGTTCCGGCTCACTGTTTTCTATTTTTTTTCTACAGATGAGACTTTAGAGCTTGTGCCTGACGAATTGGAATGATTAGAGCTTGTCTGAAGAATTATCAAAGACTCGGAAGCTCATTTTGAATATCATTGTAATGGCTTGATTGTGATTCATGAACTCTTGTAGTTGGATATTTTTTATTATGTATTCGGAATGAAAATGTTGGAATGAATATGAATGCTTCTGCAGGATGTTAGACTAACTTCCACTATATTTCTTATGGTTAAAAGTACATAGATCTTAGATGGCATTTGTGATCTTGTAGTGTGAGTGATCAAAAAATAATCCCGTTCCGTCACATCATGTGGAGAATATTTAGTGTATTGAAGAGTATTCTCTTATTATTTCTCAATGATACCTTCTTTATGTAATCATTGGACATATGAGCTATCATAACTATCTATGAATGGGTTAATAAGACTTTAAAAATATTACGATATCAAAAAATATGAAATCTATAAAGTTATAATATAGTTTATGGTTCCCCAGTATTTCATTCTTATCTTGATGAATCAAAGTTTAATTCTTAGAGGGACACTTATAGTTATATTACCATCGTATAGTGTAATATCAAGGAATATTACTAAAGAACACCGGGCGTTGACATGCATAAATAGTGATTCCTATACTCAGTGTGGGTGAAGAAAATTTGAGTGGGTCGTTCATATGATTAGGTTGGGCAAAAATAATTAATAGGATGAATGTTGATTCTTAAACTCAGATTGGGTAAATAAAATTTAAATGAAAAGTTCCTAAACAAAAATTATGCAAAGAGAATTTTTAAGATGAGAGTTGACTCTACTACTCGGATTGGGCAAAGCAAATTTGAGGGGTAATTCTAATACCCGCTAGTGTCAAGTTACTTCATGTTATGGAACAAACTATCAACGGTATAAATATATGGCTTTTAGTTCACAATAATAGAATAATATCCAAACAAATTAATCATGACATCACATGATATAGTGACCTCTATTGAAATACGTTAAATGGAACCTACAATTTTTATTGACATTTGGATTTTGGGAAATTCTAACTATATTCATAACATTTTATGTTCGGGTAATTACTAAACATTATTATATTTGTGAGTCATGATCTCAATATGTTGTAAAATCTCAGACAAAATATGGTTAACCTATTGTATTGTTTTTGCCATTGCATATCATGATATTATCATCTGATATTATTTTATTGATACTATATTATTTGTTACATTACTTGTTGATTGTTCGTTTCACTCTTATATTTTATTAGCTCAAGAATAGTATACGTTAATAGAGTTAGCTGAAGATTGGGATTTGCCGAGAAGATTGCCCATAGATAGTCCCAGGGTGTAGCTGTCTTTATTAAAGAATTTGCGATTATTTATTTTTTTGATAGTAGAGATATTTAGTTTTTTTAATTGGAGTGTTGTCTCTTTGGTTTTAGATATATTGGACATTTTATCTTCATTCTGTTTTAAAAGGTTAGATTTTTAATGGTTGATTTATTGTTATGAATTTTTATGGTATTTCATTAATTATGAAATTTATGATCGAGGCTTTCACTTGAGTAGTCCAAACCAGATAGCAGTCATCCGGGATTCAAGTCACCAAAGAGCAAACCACAACAGTGACCCACAAATCACTTGCCACCGCCTGCGGTTGTTCACTGCTCACCTCTAACACATTTCTAGGGAATTTCTTTGTCCATTTTCCACTACCTATTGATACTCCGGTGACTTTTTTGGTGAGGTCCATCCTAACTTTCCTATTTTATATTGTTGGTTCGCACTTTACTATTAGTTTCTTATTATCTGGTCAGTATTAAGATTTTCATACTATTTTTTTTCTAACAGTATTTTTGCCCTATTGAGAATATTTTGGATGATATCAATAATAATGCTTGGGCCTAGCAAATGTCTATTTTTCTATCTAATTACATATTTTTATGGCTTGTCATGAGAATAAACCAAAACCCATAAAAATAGATGAGAAAATGCTAAAAGTGTTTGGCAAATGCCTTAATGAATGTGAACTTACTGTAAGATGCTATCTTGGTTTACTAACACGTGTTCCTTCACTTCAAAGCTTCATTCTTAAGTTTCAGACTGTCAAACTTGTTTAGAATTTTCTCACCAATCATTGCAATTATTGTAATGATGTTGCAATCTAGTTTTTACTAAAATATAAATTTTATTAGATACATCAAAAACCTATCCAAACAAATATTGAGTTTTGTTCTCAAGTTAATAATATTTTAGATTAGCTTTTTCAAACCAATTCGGTATTCCCATATTATAAGGCCCACAGTAAATGGAATCGTGATTATTTATATAATTATTTCCTTGGCAGTCGGGGAAGGAAAAAAATTTGGTCAACGCCCTATTAACCGGCTCAACTAAGAGGAAAATGTCCGATCAACATCCTGTTAACTGGTAGGATGTGAAGAAGAATTTGATCATGCCCTGTTGACCAATCAACAATGATATAGGGAAAATAATCCGGTTAATAGAAAATTGACCAGCTAAGAGAGGCAAATGAAGAATATGCATTTTGCTAGTTGCCAAATGACCGATTGCCAAATGAGACAGTTGTCGCAAATGCCCTGTGGCCTAAATTTTCACTCCGGCAGAAAATGACCATTTCGGCACTTTTCAACCATAACGATAAAAATGACCATTCCGATAATTTTCATCCAAACCGGTCAAAATGACCATTCTGGCAATTTTCACCCATACCGATCAAAATGACCATTCTGGCAATTTTCACCCATACCGATCAAAATGACCATTTTGACACTTTTCAACCATACCGGTAAAAATGACCATCGGTCAAAATGACAATTCCAGCAATTTTCACCAATACTGATCACAATAACCATTCCAGCAATTTTCACCCATACCGTCCAAAATGACCATTCCGGCTAAAATGACCATTCCAACATTTATCATCCATACCAGCTAAAATGACCATCTTAACAATTATTATCCATGCCGATAAGTCAAGCATTCCGAAAATTCATACCGGTCAACTAAAGCATACCGGCCAGAACGTTCATTCTGGAATTATCATTCCCAAACCAACCAAGTACTTTATTTCGGGAATTGCCATTTTGGAATTTCAAACCAGTTGAAATGTCCATTCCGAAAAATATCACTCCAGAAATCCAAACCAACCAAAACGTCCAAACCGGTCAAAATATCGATTTCGGCAGTTGCCATCCGGGAAAATACAAACCAAGAAAGCAGTCCGTTCCGGCTTTATCATTCAGAAAAAATCAAATATAAAATATACCCTAACCTACCTACATTAATCAATTGACACATGAAACACTAAATTTAGCTTAATGAGTCACCCACACTAGACTAGTGACCAAGTATTATTAGGAACACCTAAGATAGCGTGGTGGCACCATTTGAACTTGAGAGGTTGATGATTAAGAAGTGTTAAAGACACCTAAGTTGGCGTGCTAGTAGCAATACAGCCAACCAGAAACTCTATATAATATGAGGTAAGGGAAGGGAAGAAATCTATGAAAATGAAAAAGTAAGGAAAAATAAGAGAAAAAAGGAGAGTAAAAACCATATAGCCAAAAGGAAGTAAAAAGGAAAACGGAGAATTTAACAAGTCAAAGGGCAAGTGTACCCATGCCTTCCTTCCTTGTTGTGTGTTTTTTTTTTATTAATATCTTAGAAATTATTGTTCCAATACTTTGATTCCTATTTTACTTATTCTCATACCACCATGCAAAAACCAGATTTATAGAAGGAAAATGCTATATTAATCCGAAGTATCAAACTAGTAACTAAACGCCAAGTTTAAATTTTATTTTTCAATGTAAAAAGATGTATTTTTAGACTTGGATATCATGCTACAAATATTATTGTCAGAATAGTCATATTGTCATATTAATTAAATATTATTGTCAAAATTACATTTCAGACTCGAATATGATGATGTGAATTTTGTTGTCAAAAGGGTCATATTATCATATTGAATGAATATTATATCATGTTGTTAGAAAAGTTATTTCCTTTTAAAATAAAGAATATTTAGTATCTGCAACATACGATAACATTTTTATAAAGTAGTAACTGGACCAGGATTAATCGATATATAGTATATTCTGGCATGTCTTAGTATAATATGGTGAAAGATTGATACCTGATAATTATATTCAGTTTAGTATCGTTAAGGCGATTCTGGCCCATCTAATAGGTATAAAGGTATATATCATCCATCTCGAGATACAAATACGAGCTCCGGCCTTACATTGTGTTGATAGAATACAATCCACCTACCTCGAGGTGTAATACGAGCTCGGGCCTTAGATTATGCAGATAGAATACAATTCGAACCTCAATTAATCGCTTCTTTAGTCAGAAAGGCCTACTGACTCTGATCTCTATAAAAAAAACAAAAAAAAAGAGATGTACGTTTTCGTCCTCTATAATAACTTGTACATATATTATTATGTTTTACTAAGAAAATTGTATGATCTTTATTATATTTATTGTATATTGTTGAGTATTTGGCTTACTCACTTGCCTTTTTTTAACCCCTCAGATAGAAAAAATAAATTGATGTCTGATGATCAGAGTGGCACAACAGAAAGTGATTAGGATCAGATGATGATAAATTATAAATTTAATGTAAAAATGTACTCCATCTTATAATAAATAAATGTACATTTATGCTATTTGGTGTCGATCATTTGGTTGTACTTTTGTAAAAAAATTTTATGGATATTGTGACGGACCGGATTATTCTCTATTGAATAACCTCCGTCAATGGCTAAACACACTCTAAAGCCCATAATTAACCCATGGGCTCTACAAAAAATCCAGCAGAGTTTCCTCTATAACTGGACGAAAACTAAACGGTACAACCTGTTCAAATATCATGTACAAGCACACAACTAATCAAAAGACTTAACTCAAAGCCTACAATACACCACACAGGATCACACATCTGCCATATCATCCATGGCTCCAATACAGTACACCTAACTACTACACTAGATCTAGAGAGATGCCATCTAAATGGAACAAAACTCCAAACATCAATACAAATGCGGAAGCATATTAAATCATCATAAATACGGAAACATAACAAAACCATAAAACAATAACAATAATGAGCCACGCCCAACTCTAAGTGACCATCCGCAATCTGATCCAACTCTAAGTCCAGATCTTCTAATCACACGTCGTCCAACCAATCACATCAAGCAAGCCTCTCCCTTGCTCTATCTATCCAATGTCAGCTAAGTGTTCTCATCTAAACGGAAAAATAACAACTGCAAGAGTGAGCTAACAACTCAGCAAATATAATCATACACAATTCTCGTAGGTATAAATAAGGACGGGAACGGGGAAGATACTGGAACTTTCCCTAACCACAAAGCAGGAGAGGGAACAGGAACATCTGGAATCTCTTTGGTTCATACGGTTCACATGATTACATTGATTGGTCGTCATTCGGAATCACTTCATTCTCACGGGGTTTTTATGATTACATCCTGAATCATTGGCTTCACATGGTTCTTACGGTTACTTCGGTTGGACATTATTCATTTTCATTATTACATTATCTTTGCGAACCCCCGGCTAGTAGACCGTACCAACTAACAATGTAAGAGAACGAGGACAGGAATGTGTTCGCTACACATTCTAAAGCCACGGCTACTATTTTAGGTTGGTAGCACACGACCCTCGGTTGCATCCAAGCAACAATCATCACAGACGACTACATCTCAATATGTAGCGTCGACAGACACACCCCACACCCCCAGGGTCCAGGGCAATCCTCGTTCTTCCACAGTAGTTTTCTAAAGCATACCACAGACATCACCCGCTCCCACGAGCGACCGGAATACGTGACCAAGTATTCCTCGGGTTCACACTGCGATGGATATGGTATACTAAAGAATACTACCCATACGACTCGGGGTCCTAGTTTTAAGATTAGTTTCAACACTTGGAGAGGAAAACCCACATTTGCCACACACAATCACATCTCGGGGAAATCTCATTCCCATCTCAATCATCTCCAACCAGGAGATTACATCATCTAACACATCTCCATCCAGGAGATCATATCATCACAAGCACAATGTGGATTCCCTTCCATTCACGTTACGGTTCACAATATCCAATGGGTCTCATTTTTCTTATTCCACAACAAATCATTCCAAGTTCACAACAGAGATTAGATTTCATACCTCAGACGATCACAAGTCACTTTGAAACCTCAGAGACTCATTCCCTTGCCTCCAGTACACGAATTCACATTCGGGGCTTACATTTACATTTAATCAGTTAAATGTTACTTTCACAACAATTTTGAAGGCATATCACTTTACATTTCTCATTTTATTTCGGATGAACATTATTGGATTTTCTTTGGAATACCCGGACGCCGTACACGGTTCGATACGTGAAAATCGGACGTCCGGTTGATTCGTACACACTCTTTGTACACGAGATTTCACATTTAGGTTTGATTTAACTTATCACGAGGGTGAAAGTACGCAACTTCCCATTCATTTTCGGATTATCCACAACGGGGAACTTTTAAGGCTTCCGGATGCCACGAACGGGTCAAATCTTACGGGATTCGACATCCGGTCGATATATACACACAATTGGAACACGAGGATTCACATTCTAGGGTCATTCCATCATTTTACGAAGGTGAAAATACGCAATAATCACCTCCAGTCTCGGGTGTACAGTAACAGCGCCCGTTTAGAGGGTTCGAACGCCGCGAACGGGTCAAAACGTGCGAGATCAGACCTGCGGCCGACATATATTCATCAATGGGACATGGAGATTCACACTTTGAGGTCAATTTCATGATACACGGGTGGAAAATGGGAAATCCCCAATTTTTCGTGGGTTAGGGTTTCGGTGAAACCCACCCAGACGGATCGGACACGAATCGGACAAACAACTACATATTCTTGGACCTCAAGGCATGGGTTTCAAGATTCTACCGTTCACCGTGGGTATCGACACAAAATACCCAACGAAAACACATAAAACATCGAAAGAGAATGAGAAGTGGGTATGAGAACACTTGCCTCGACGCGTGCTTTCACCTTTATACCTAGCTCTCGGACGGATCTGGACTCCCGGGCTCGATCTCCCTTCTTCTCTCTCTAGAGTCGCCCCTCTCTCTCTCTCTAAAACCCTCGGCCGATTAGAAAATGAGGGAGAAGGGAAACTCGGCGCATATTTATACTACTCGTGCCGCTCGAGCTCAGCTCGAGCGGGCAGCGAGCGGCCGCGCCACGGGCTACTCGAGCGGCCAGCGAGGGCCTCACTTCTGGTTTTTCCGCTTGATAGGAGGGCTCGAGCGCCCGGAGGGTGCCGGTCTGAGCCGCGGCAAGCCAGCAGCAAGTCTACGCCGCGTTTTTGCCGTTCGGGACCCGTTTTGACCATTCTAACCTAATCTTTCACATCTTAGGGCCTTGTCCTTGATTATATAACCTTAATAAGCCATGATTATCATGCTTTAAAATCCGAAATTGTATTTTCAAAGTTACATAACTCGGTTTACAGTTTTCGTTCCTGATTTACCGATTTTGGCTCTTTGAGCTGTTCATCCGATTCCTCTCATACCTTTTGACCATGGTACACCCATATTAACTTAATTGCCATCTAATTATTATTTCTTTAACTCGGAACCTCACAGATATTACTAGTATTTATGCAGATTTTATAATAATAAATTTTGGTTCATAAAAATATCTCTAAAAAATCTAACACCGTATTCAAATCATACAGGGTTGGATAGATCTTGTGTATAATAATAATATATCATTAACTTATATATGTAGTATGACGTCTCATTAAAAGTGAGTAAGAACGTAGGACGTTACACATATACTCTATCTATTAAATTTTTGGAGTATTGAGATCATTGTTAGTTCATTTACTTCATGATGAAAATTCATGATAATTTTGAACACACTCGATCCTATTTATCACATTGCTCTGCTCTACATTTTCTTGACTTTGTTCTCAGAGAACTTATTTATGAGAAAATTTAACAGATGACTCATTATATTCTTCCGACTAATAAAATCTTGGCCACCACATCACCTAACTCCTTTGCTCAGTTGTGATTTCTACTTTGTTCACTTTTCATCCATTCAATAAAAAAAGTTATTACTATAAGAAAATGAGTGACCATATTTTCAACTTTTTTTAAAAAAAGGCCAAAGGAATCAGCATTATTGGGTGTTGAAATATGAAAGTAAATTATGATGGTTTGAATGTACAATATAAAGCTCATCTTATGACCAATAGCTTTACCCAACAGGATGACATTTACTTATATTGCTCGTATTATTTTTATTTGATCTTTTTTTGTTGTGGTTATTACTCGTCAATAATTTTTATTTTAAATGGATATAAATAACATATTTTTACATTGAGATTTGATTTATGAGATCTATATAAAGTCTTCTCTTGATGATATTCATTATCCTAGACAAAATTATTATCTTCAATGAGCATTATGTTGTTTTAATTAGGCTCCTTATGCTTGGTTTGCCAATTTTTCAACTTTACTATTTTATAACTTAGATTTATCTATAATTCCCATTACTTTTTTTCCACTTACTTGTTATATT
>JAODPA010040263.1:0-36167 GCA_025585075.1 Nepenthes mirabilis | reverse complement strand
AGGATTTATTCATAAAGTAAAGTTACCGGATGACTTGAGAAATATAATATATTATAATACATGGAAGATATTATTTATTGTTAGAAGACTTATCGCCATGATTCGTATATGTATTTCTTAAGTTTGAGAATTGATGAGTTTGGTTATCACATCAAGTTAAACATGGACCAAGTGGGAGAATATGGGCTTCAGCATCCGGCCCAATTAACTGAGTCCGACCAGTTAGCCAAGCAAGCCGCCAAGCCGAGCCGTGAAGTCGGCTTTATTAAGCTGTTTTCGAGCCAAATCCAAGCCGTAGAAGGGTTTCGTTCGTTTCATCTTCCTCGACTGATTCATCACCATTTTCCGTTTTACTCAATTATTTTCTGAAGTATTAGTGGTCCATTTAGTGATGATAACTCTCCCATTAAGTCAACTATCAATTCTTGGTTAGTTTGAGTACAAAACGCTCGTTTGAGGTGAATGATGGTTTCGCCTATAAATTGAGCCTTCTGGCTTTATCCCTGACACCCAACTCAAACATCACATCATCTAAAGGAGTGAAAGAGTGTCCAGAAGCTCGAAACCGGTCCGAATCTCACGTTCTAAAACAGAGCACGCAAATGGTGGGAGGTATAAAAATCGATTCTATATTCCACTTTAGTGGTTATTTTAGCCACATTAATGTCTAACATATACATCTTCTTATCTTAAGTTATTCCATGATTCCTCAAGCATAACTGGAATTAACAATATAATAAGAAGGTATAAGAATAATTAAGAGGAGAAAATAGGATATTTTCAAGAAACGGTCATGGTTTCTTGCCTCGTCTGGGATAGATGATCTTTTTTTTTTCTCTTTTTCTCTTCAAGAATCTTCTTCATCAACTATTTTTGCTCGCTCTCCCCCACCTTCTTCTCCCCAGGTGAAACCGAAGACAAGAGGAAAAGAAGTTGTTCTAGTGTTTAGCAATATAAGAAGGGGCCAGGTTAAGTTTTACGCTTTTCCCTCTTTTTTCGAATTTCAAAATAAAGAACATTCAGCAGATTAGAGCTTCCAAAGCTGCCGTTTAATTCCATCCATAATAGCTAATAATTTAGGGTTTAAATTGAATAAGCATGCAGCTAGGATTAGATTGAAGCTAGGGTTTTGGATTTGAGGCGGATAGGGTTTCTCTCCTTGTTTCTCTCTAAATCTTAATTTATTATTTGAATAATATCATCTCTATTTTTGATTTGCCTCCAATTCTTTTCAATAAGCCGAGCTCTATGAAATTTTTTGGGGCTTCTAATTAATCAAGTAAGATTTGATGTCTCCAGTTTGAATTGTTGCCACAATAATAAATTCTAACTTATCTCAAGCCTATCGCCTTTCCTATTCACTCCCCAATCAGCCGAGATACCCCAAGTTAAAAAATTTTATTCTACCAACCTATATCCTTGAATTCCAAGTTTGACAATATAGATTGCCCTAAGAATACAACTTATCTAATGCTCCTATAGTTTCAAGCTGATCATGATCTTCCATACTTTACTCATTATTATTTTTTTATTATTTTTATAATTTATGGGTAAGTTGCTCGTCCCCCAAGTCCTCTCATAAAATCGGCCCATCAACTGAGGTATGATTCCAACACAATTCCGAGGCAAAAATAGATGATCCATTAATTTAATAAGCCTACCAAGCCTAAGGTCCTAGGGTCCATCTAATTAGCTAAATCTATTCATTAAGTTAGCACAACATGATACAATAATAATCTAAGCCAAAATTGACTACCAGAAACTTAAGATGAAACAGACGGTCTAATTTTTCCAAGCCCGCTAGGCCCCACTCAAACAACTTACTAGGTAAAATATTTTTTGACATTTAAAATTTAAATAAATATTACATAATTCATATATATAATTATTATGCATCAAATTGAATAAACAAGTCATTTTATGGATAAGTCCAAAAGAAACAAAATTGTACGGTTACAAGCCCATTCCTATAGTCCAACGCGGACATATATTAACATCTAGACTCAAGTCATTATATTATGATATTAGAACCTATCCTTACTAAAAGTTTTGGGATGTAAGTCTAGTCAATATTGAGGCATATCACATACAACGAGAATAACGTTCCGTAAGCAAGATAGAGTATGGGTATAGAATCCCACATCATCTAAGTGTGGATGAGCCTTAAAATAAGACTTAGATATTTCTATAATTGTAGGTCTTTCTTGAAAATCTTAAGAAGAATAAAATCATAAGGGTATAGATCCATTATTGTGATCTAGAGTGGACAACATATTATTATGTAAACTCAAATTGTTAGAGGTTTAACTTTATATACTTCATGAAATATGTCAGCATGTGAATGTGGTTGTTTAACACATATTTTTATCTTACTATAATTTAATTATATCCTACCAGATGAATAATTATATGCTCCACAAGCATGTATATATACGTGTACCTTGATAATTCTAAAGTGATGTACCATTTCGGCTCTTTAGGGTGCTAGTTGTTTACCCTATTGGAAATACTTTTTCAAGTGTATGGAGTTCTTGATTATTGATATTAATTTTTCAAAATAGGCCTTTGTCTTGTAGATGTCATTTTTTTATTGTAGCAACTATTATGAACTACCCTTCACAGGTTGGGGGTAGCTTAATCTACCCTACCACTTTTTTTGGAAAACTTAATGCTCCTTAAAATTAAATCCTCTACCTGAAGGGGTCGTGCCTTTACTTTATTGTAATATTACTAAGCTATTCTCTATTTGTATAGCCTGATTTGAAGGCTGATTGCGTCTCATGCTTCTTTTAATATGTCTATATGTTGGTGCATTATCCTCATTTGCAATGGGTTCAAAGTTGGATACCTTTAAGGATAGGTAGTCCAATTTCTACCAATATATCCTGCTCTACCCCAAAGCGTGGCATGTAAGGTGTTTCTCCGGTAAGAGTCCATATCATTGTTTTGCAAGCCCAAAGAACATTAGGCAGCTTGTCCACCCAAGCTCCCGACTTTGTCCAACATTGTTTGTATCCCACTGAAAATTATCTTGTTGGTGAGTACCATTTGGCAATTGGTCTGTGAGTATAATATTGAGGTATGGGCAAGCTGGATCATGAGTCCTTCAAAATAGTTGGTAAAATTTTGTCTTGAGAATTGCATAATGTTATTGATAACTATGATTACTAGGATTTTGAACTAACATATAATGCTTCTTCTCATAAAATGTGTGACTTCCTATTTTATGTTCTTTACTAATGATGATCCTTCCACCCATGTAATTAAGTAGTCAACACCTATGATTATAAACTCTCTTTTTCTAGATGAGATCAGAATGCATCTAAGATGTCAAGGTTCCATTGTGTGTTAGGCCATGAGTTTTATAGAGGGTTAAATCTATCATAGGATTTTTGGAGATGTTACTTTGGGTCTGGCACTAACTATATTTTTTGACAGAGTTTAAGGCATCATATTTCATGGTGAGATAATAATATCATTGGTGCTTAATCTTGAACACCTAGTTCTTTCTTCGAAGGCGCTCTCCACATATTCTAGGGTGTATTTTTTGGAACATGTAATCCAACTATGTGGGGTTACGAGCACCTCATAAGTTGTACTGAGAATCCTAGGCGGTAGAGGGCCCCATCAATGAGGGTACACCATCCTACAGTCTTCCAAACCTTCTTGACCACATTTTGGCTATTAGGTATCTTACCTGAGCTTAGGTACTCAATGTATGGGGCCATCTAGTTAGCTTCATTAATGACTTGGAAAACCTCATCGAGTTCCACAATACTGGGTGGTCCCAGGACCTTGATTTAGACTCAACGTTGGGATGTCACTAGCTTGGATAGTGTGCCAACTCTCTTACTTTGTTCCCTATGGGCCTTGGATGAGCTCGTACCATGAGGTTAACGCTAGTGACTCCACAATCTCCCTGAACTAGGTTAACCAGCACATCTACGTCATTGTAGATAGTTAGGTTTCATATGGAATGTTTTTCTACGATCTGTAAAGGATGAGTGCCTCATATACTGCAATGTTGTTTGAAGTAGGAAAGTCAATGCAAATAGAGTATATCACTTGATGCGTGTACGTGCCAATCTAGTGACGAGAAAGAAGAGAGGGGAGATTCAAGCAAAGGTGCGAAGGGAATGAGAGTCAGACAGATAGAGAGAGAAGGTTCAAGAGAGATCAAGAGAGGGTGAGAGTGAGAGAGGAAGAGACGAGATGAGACGAGAGATATAAAAAACAAAATTGGTGATTTCTTCATATCTCTTCCCAGCACAATAATGGGCTTTATACAATAATGCTAATGCGTGACCCAACAGAGATGTTAACAAACTTAATTATATACACTATTAACAAACTCAACTATTAACAATAGTGTGCGTGTGGGAAAGTTAACTATTAACAGACAGGCAGTACAAGTATCAAACATGGAGAATATTAATAGAATCAATTCTGAAGCTAAATGTAATTCAAAAAAATTAGACTTTTAGGCCTATAATATTGTCGTCTCCATCAAAAGAACCTTATCCTCAAAGTTGAGTGTGCAGGTTAGCATTCTTATCAATAGTGAAAAATTTTTAATTGTTATTATCTGAGAGATTGCAACACTGTCATCCTTTAGCAACCTCTCCGCCACATGCAAAGTGTCTACAATCTTTGGTAGGAAGCTCCTTGGAAAAATTGTCCCATATGCTGTGACCTGCACAAAGGCCCAGCCATTTCCATATTGGAAAACAGACTGTATGACATTCCAGCTGCAAGAAGTATAAGAAAACAAGCATCCATCATCTCCTTCAAACAAATTGAAACCCCGAGCCCAAATCCACAGTGCTACGATGGCAGACACAAAGGGAGACCCAAAACAAGCGCCTCCACGATGAACAGTAATACAATTACCCTTAAAATAATACAAAGCAACCACCCTACATATTGTCAACTTAGCATCATTCCTCATAGCCTCTGCAGTCTAAGCTAAGCTCAATAATAATGCAATTACAAGCAATGGTGGAAAATAAAACTTCAAAGTTCCAATCACAACCACAATTCATAGAGATAGCCAACTGAATCTAGCCCCAGGATTAAATAAGTGGGTCGGTTCCAATCATGGAACTTGGATACTGGCTCAAGGGGTTTGATCAAAATTTGGGAGCGAAACACAATTCTTTGAGTGACTCGGCAAGCATACAAGCCATTTCCAACAGCAAATAAAATGAGGCAAGCTCCAACTTCGTTGGTGACTAGCTTGTGGAGGCAAATTAGGAGTAGGCATAGTAATTTATATACAAATGCTATAAAAGAAATGCCCTGGGCATAGTAAATCAAGGACGGGGAAAGGCTTCCATACATGGCCGCAAAGGAAACAATTGGTATAGATGAGCTCCAAGCTATATGATAATGTTCTTCAGCCAATGGCAAATACTTGAGACACTTAGAAGGACTGTCAGCAGCAAAATCGAGCCTTATTGACTGAAGCCTTTCACCATAGTCGTACCTTGTATCTCGACTGCACATTGTCTTCGGGCATCCTTAGTCGAAAGACCCACTTGTTCCTTAAGGTTCTCTTCCCCTTATGAAGCTTAACCAAAATGAATGTGTGATTTTTATGAAGAGAACATATCTCATCCTTCATGGCTTCCAACCACCTCTCCTTGTTCTTATCTTCCATAGCCTCTTCATAAGTTTTAGGCTCTCCGGCATCAGTGAGCATCACATACTCACTAGGCGACAGACAGACGGACAGCCGTCTGTTTCGTGAGGATTGTCTGATAGGCAGATTCTCGACTGATTGAGGGATGACTTCATCTTAACCTTCATCAAGAGTAATTATTTTCTCTCCATTGTGATCGACTGCCTCAGGACCATTGTCCCTATCTTCCAGAGATACGCTTACTTTGTCCGTCCGCTCGCCATCACACTTGGCTTTTCTGTCAATATCCTTGATTATTTTATTTTCAACGAAGGTTACGTCCCTCGACTGGACAAGTCTTCTTCCGGTTGGGTCATAAAATATGTACTCCATCTCATCTTTCCCGTAGCCCAGAAAGACGCACTGCATCATCTTTGGTTCCAGTTTTGTCCTTTCATTTCTTGGGACATGAACGAAGGTTTTACATCCAAACACCCGCAAATGATCATAAGATGGCTCCTTGTTCGACCATGTCTTCTCCGGCACTTCACCCTTTAAGGGTTTACTCGGTGACCTATTTATAATGTAGGCTGCCGTCATCAGTGCTTCGGCCCAGAAGTGTCCAGGGAGCTCAACTTCTGAAAGCATACACCGTACTCTTTCTAGAAGTGTGCGGTTCATCCGCTCAGCTACTCTGTTCAACTGTAGTGTCTTTGGAGGCGTCTTCTAGTGCCTAATACCATGTGACCAGCAATAGGTATCAAAGGGTCCTATGTATTCACCGCCCTTGTCACTTCAGACCATCTTCATTTTCTTCCCTGTCTATCGCTCAACAAGGGCGTAAAATTTCTTAAATATACCAAGGACCTGGTCCTTGGTTTTCAATGGATAGATTCATAGTTTTCTAGAACAGTCATCAATGAAAGAGATGAAATATTGAGCTCCACCAAAAAACTTTTCTTTGAATGGTCCACATACATCCGTGTGAATTAGCTCAAGCAGTTCTTCCTTTGGGGCGGACAAGTCTCTATGAAACGAGACTCTCCTTTGTTTGCCGGCCAAGCAGAGAGGACACATCCTCAATCCGTCCTCCTTCACTCCGGCAATAAGGCCCTTCATGGGCAGATGATTCAGTCCGCGTTTACTCATATGGACCAACCTCCGATGCCACAACTTCTCGATTTCCTTGCCGGTAGCAGCATTTACATCTCTGGCCGTTGCGAATGCCTTCATGATGTACAGGCCAGAGCACCTTTCCCTCTTGCCACTGCCAGAGAATCTCTGGTAAGTTTTCACTCACCTTTACAGAAGGTACTACAATAACCTTCATCATTCAGCCGACTAACTGAGATGATATTGAGCCTGATGTCAGGAACGTGTCGAACGTCCTTTAACATCAGTTTCGTCCCATTATTGGTGATCAACACAATGTCACCCTTGCTAATAATTTGGGATGTTCCTTCATTGCCCATCCTTATCACCCCAAAGTTTCCTAGAGTGTAGGATGTGAACAACCCCCTTTTTGACGTGACGTGCAAGGTGGTACTAGAATCAATCATCTAACCGGACTCCTCGTCTGTCAGATTTGCCACGTTTTCTTCATATGTCACCATGAGATCTCTTCCTGAGACCACTGATACAGAGGACTTGTTCTCACTACGTCCCTTTTCTCCTTTCTCCTTCTCGGCGTTCTCGCGCTTCCACTTGAAGCACTGCTTCGTGATGTGACCCTTTTTGCCACAATGATGGCACTCAAGGTTTTGATACCTTGAACGAGATTTATTTCGTCCCTTCTCTCCAGGCTTCTGGTTTTGACCTTTACTTCGTCCCCTAGACTCTATTACAAGTACTTCACTATGACAAGACGTCGAAACCCCTTGCGACCGCCTTAACTCATTCATGAGTAGGGAAGCGATGACCTCGTCCAATTTGAGAGTGTCATTCCCAAACCGTAAAGTGGTGACAATATGGTCATAAGAAACTGACAGAGAGGCCAGCAGCACCAATGACTTTTCCTTCTCCTTAATTACCTTATCAGAGGCGGACATCTGTGTTACCTCATCAAAGAGACGAAAGAAAAGAAGTCGGTTGTTGTGGCTAGAGTATTGCGATAACAATGCAAGGCCAGAGACACCACGAAGGCGGACGAAGGTATTTTCTTAATCACAAAATTTTGATCTTGTTATGTGTTTCCTATTCACCAAAAAAAAATTTTAAAATTATTTCGTGATTGTATAGATATATGTATGCTTTGTAGATTTTGTGAGATTTAGAAACTGTAGCATAGATGAGTATACACCTGGAAGAAAGAATGCTTGATTCATTTGGTCGACATAGCAAATAAGTAGAGCGGATGTGTGACGGAACAAATTTTTTTTTGTCTTCAAAAGCTTCCATCAAAACAGCAATACCATTAATGGTCTAAAATATAATGCAAGACTCCTGTAGAAATTTTGGCAGAGTCTCCTTTGTAATAGGATGAAAAATCTAAAAATACAACCCTATATAATCATCCATAACAAACACACAACTATCTATCATTCATAATTTCTATAACAAACATTCACAGGATCACATGTGCCATCCATGGCACAAATCCATAAAAATATTTACTACTCTAACAGTTTAATAACGAGATGTCATCTAGGACCTGCATAGTAAATCCAGAATATATAGCGGAAGTAAACTAAGAATCTGTAGAAGTACAGCATTTTCTCTTCTACTATCATATACATCATGAGCTTTCTATACAAAAATCGACATGTTCTAAGATATCAATAATGACAAGATCAGTATACAAAAATCATATACAGTTAGGCCTTTACGTCAACAGGATACTCCAAAATAGCTCCAATGTGTTATGGTCCTCAAAAGTCTTCAAGAAACTTCTCTCTCTGATTACTTTTTTCGTCAGGTAAAAGCTCTACTGTCTCATCTGGAGTGGGAAAAAAATACTAAAACAGTGAGTTGAGGCCCAACAAGGTACATGCATATGAACTGTAAAACGGTTATGCCAAAACGATCATATAACCATGCAGAATTAGAATGTTTAATCAAACATCATCTAAAAAAGAAACAGTAAAGACATACTATAATGATATTAAATCTCATACTTCATAAATCATTACACTATAGACTGTAAAATATAATGATAAACTTTACTGATGCATGGTAAAACTGAAAACAATACTCTATACTGTTTACTGTCATCTTTTCACTGTATACGATTCATTATCATCTTTTCATCAGATGATACTCTATCATCTTTTCACTGTATAATATATTTTTATCTTTTACTGTGACATATCTTAATAATTTCAGACCCTACCAGTGTACCCTACTAGCGGAAGGGGCGAATGATCGATGATAGATTGTATTCAGTCCACACAATCTAAGGCCTATCATGTCATATATATCCCATCCCGAGGGATATCTGTACTGTATGTCACCCGAAGGTCGGCCTATGTCCCTCTTGGCTTAATGCCCTTGAGGACAGGGTGGACCACGAATCGCTCCATGGACAGAGCTATCCTCGATTACCACCGTAAGTTCTAAGGCCCCACTCAAGAACTTACCTGGACTGTAGTCAGTCTCGGGTCCCAAAATAACTGTAACAAAAATCATCTCTTTATCGAAAATTCTATTTTCGAAATCAAACTTTCACAATACAATTTCAGCACTTCTTTAAATCCACATGGAAATTTCGTTGGTATACGTTCGTTCATATTTTCAAAAATAAATTATACTGGAAGTTGTACATCGATGTCAATTAACTTTTATGTACTAGAGCTTTGGTTAAAAATCACTAAAATCCCTTCATTTTCATACTTAGCACTTCGCCAAAACCTTCGGACTCAAATCGATCACTAAACAAGTCTTATTTCATGAAATTAAAGCTATAAATCCAAATATACATACTCAATCATGCATTTAAATCATAAATCCCAAAAATTTCGAGTTAGGGTTTGGCCATGTTCTTTCAATGTCAAAATAAACACATAACACATGCTCATGCATGAAATCGGAGCCAAATACTTCAATAAACATGAACAAACATGAAATCTGATCGATTAATCGAAGGAAATATGCTTCAACATCGTTTTTACAATATTTCCATGAACTTTAAAGCAAGAGAAACGGTAAAAACGAAAAATAACGTCCGAGGTATACTTGCCTTATCGCGAGCTTTCACATTTATAATTGGCTCAAGGATGGATTCGGACTCCCGGGCCTCGTTCTCCCTTCTTCTCTCTCTAAAGTTGGCGCTCCCTCTCTCTCTAAAATCCTAAAACCGTGCAAAAATGAGAAGGGAGAAGTCAGATCGCGTTTTTATAATGCGCCTGCCGCTCGAGCTCAGCTCGAGCGGCCAGCAGGTGCTAGGCTTTGGGCACCCAGCTGCTCGAGCGGAGCTCGAGAGGCCAGCGAGCGGCCGGGATTCAGAACGGCACTTGTTTTTCTGCCCGATAGATCGGCTTGAGCGGCCAGCGGGCAGCAAGGATTCGGAATGGACCTGGTTTTTCCACCCGATAGGAGGACTCGAGCGCCCAGCGAGCGCCACTCGGCTTCTTGCTGAACTTGGACATTTTTCTAACTTTTTACTTTTAACTACCACTTTTTCACTACATACTTAGCCTCTCACTGATTTTAATCACCTTAAGCACATCTAGCTATTACGTTTTTAGTTTTTGGATCCTCACATTCTCCCCCACTTAAAGAAATTTCATCCTCAAATTTGAGTAAAGTACATACCTCAAGGGAATAAGTAAGGATACTTATCTCGGATCTCCTCTTCGCGCTCCCATGTGGCCTTCTCCGGTGAATGATTCCTCCAAAGCACTTTCACTAGGGGGATGGACTTCGTTCACAACCTTTGATCCTTTCGGTCTAAGATTTGTAGTGGCTCCTCAATATCGGACAAGTCCTTGTCAATGGACAAAGTTCCGTAGTCAATTACATGCGCTGGATCATGGATGTACTTTCGAAATATCGATAAATGAAATATCGTGTACACCTGCAAGAGTCAGTGATAACGTCAACCTGTAGGCTACCTTTTCGACCCTTTCCAAAATCTCAGAAGGGCCAATGAACCGGGGTTTCAACTTTTCCTTTACTCCGAACCGAAATGCGCCCTTTAACGATGAGACCTTTAGAAACACAAGATCTCCTATCTCAAAACTCAGCTCTTTCCTTTTGCTTATCCACATAACTTTTCTATCAACTCTGAGCAACCTTCAAATTATCGTGGATCACCTTAATCTTCTCGGCTGTTTCTTTCACAATCTCAGGGCCCAAAGTTCTTTTGTCTCTAGTTTCTTCCCAATGAATAGGTGACCTACACTTTCTCTCATACAACGCCTCAAACGGTGCCATGCCGATACTAGCTTGGTAGCTGTTATTATAAGCGAATTCAGCTAGTGCCAAGTGAGTATCCCAAGTTCCTCCCATCTCCAAAACAGAAGCCCTCAACATGTCCTCGAGAATCTAAATGGTACGTTCAGATTGGCCACCGATCTGGGGGTGACACGCGGTACTGAACTTCAATTCTGTTCCCAACTCCTTATGCAAGCTCTCCCAGAACCTCGAGACAAAACGTGAATCTCTATCAGACACAATGGAAGCAGAAACTCCATGAAACCTCACAATCTCATTCACATACAACTAAGCAAATCTATCACACGAATAGGTCATCTTGATCGCTAAAAAGTGGGCTAATTTCGTCAGCCGATCAACTATAACCCACACGGCGTCATGATTCCTAGGAGTCCTCGGCAACCCTGATACAAAATCCATAGCAATGTCCTACCATTTTTAGCTCGGAATGGGCATTGGCTGTAACAATCCAGAAGGCTTCTTTCTCTCGGCCTTCAGTTGCTGACATACTAGGCATTTTTCCACATGGCCCATGATATCCCTCTTCATGTTTCTCCACCAAAAAATCTTTTTCAGATCCTGATACATTTTATTCGTTCCCAGGTGGATTGTATGCCGAGACCGATGAGCCTCCTTCAAGATTTTCTCCTTCAATC
The DNA here is from genome assembly GCA_025585075.1 of Nepenthes mirabilis. Classification (NCBI taxonomy): domain Eukaryota; kingdom Viridiplantae; phylum Streptophyta; class Magnoliopsida; order Caryophyllales; family Nepenthaceae; genus Nepenthes; species Nepenthes mirabilis. The sequence continues at coordinate 24,521 of JAODPA010040263.1, read as the reverse complement.
CTTTATCATCCGGTACACATAATCACTCTCTAAATCTCAACACACTATCAGCCCGGATGTTAAAATCAGCCCGAGACTCCTTACTCAAATCATTAACAACATCCATGAGGAGCAAATCATTCACCTATTTCTCCTTGACTTCACCAACTACCTCTGGTTGAATCTGGAAATACGACAGGAGCATCCTATCACCCTTGGCATAGCATTGGATATCGCACTACTTCAAATAATCTAACATCTCCATCTGTTTGACCTGTAGGTGCGCCACATAACCCGATCGGCGACTCAAGGCATCTGCTACCACGTTGGCCTTTCCTGGCTTGTACAGTATTTCACAATCGTAATCCTTCAGAAAATCGAGCCATCTCCTTTGCCTCATATTGAGTTCCTTTTGTGAGAATAAGTACTTCAAATTCTTATGATCAGAATACACAAGGAACTTCTTGCCATACAGATAATGTCTCCAAATTTTCAATGCAAACACCACAGCAGCAAGTTCAAGATCATGGGTAGGACAGTTTTTCTCGTACACTTTCAATTGTCTAGATCCATATGCCACGACTTTACCGTGCTGCATCAACACACATCCTAGACCCGCCTTAGAAGCGTCGCAGTACACCTCAAAGCCTCCAGAACCCTCTGGAATAATCAGCACCGGAGCGATAGTCAAACGATCCTACAAAACCCAAACAGCGTTTTCTGGACTCTATAGTGGCCATAGCCTCACTCTAAATACCGTCGGGGCTACAACTTTCATCGATCCACAAATAACACGCTATGGGCCCAAATCAAACTTAGAATTCATCAAGCCTACACAACAGTCCATGTAATTTCACCTATCTAATCACAAGGTCCGTTTGACAAATCATCACTTTCCTAGGCCACCCCAAACAGCCTTATCGGTTTGTCTTATCTACCTCGAAGGTTCTGGGGGTATTTCATAATGGTACCAAAGCCTAAAACTCTCAACGATCACCGTGGAGTTTGATACAACCTCGAATTATCGGTCATCAGATAAGTCAACCTAATCTTCCTTCTATAATTATCCTCAATTAGTCATACGGCCGAAGCTCCTCAATGACCGCAAAATAACTTCAAGTAGTGGCCGCATATACTAATTAGACTTAACGCAGATTTTCATTAAATACTCTACAAGAAGGACGACATCAATTTCCTGATACCTCGATCAATTCAACTCATGCTTTAAATCCCACAACCTAATAGCCAGATGTTATCTTTTACCAGTCTAATCATATTAGTACTGCAGTTGCCCATCGAACAACTATTAAGATCAGGTCAAGACTTATTACTTTAGCCGGCTCAAATTCATACCCAAAATCACATAACTCAATTTCAAGGCATAATACACTTACTAATACAACTCCGGTCGACTCAACCAATCGCATCTACAAACTCAGGGAAAACGTCACAACCTTAATACCGTCTATATCAAACTCAGATCCTTAATGAAACAAACTTAGGAATCACAAAATTATCCACAATTAGGATCCCAACGATACAAGTACTGTGACATCAAAATAGAGAAATCTCATCTTCAATCTCGGCAATCCACATATTCCCTCATGCACCATCACCACCCAACTCTGATTCCATGGCATTGAATTTCTTCACTGCCAGGGCAGAGGATACGAACTGTCCTTAATCCAGCGACCATACTATTTACACTTAGGTCATAGTCCAAAAGTCTCTTCGGGAAGGTATTTACCCAAAATTCTTACTTGAACATTCACTTTGATACATCCTTTTACCTTTCCGAATACTAGATTATCTTTGCCGCTATCTCAAAGCCTATGTCCTCTAATCACACATAACTCAAAACACAACGCAACCGTGGGTTCGGAATCCCCCAAAAAGACACTAGGCTACAATATCAAACGTAAGGGCCTTACCTCTTATAACAACCGGTGACACTTAACATCTTGAGTTAATACCTTAGAGTCCTAGATTAAAACACTGGACCTTTTTACCATCCGTCTATGAATAAGGACATCCCTCAATCTTACGATCAACCAACCACTATTGAATCATACTCCCGAGAGTCTCACCGAAACAAAGCATTCACCCAAGGAGATTTCAAAACACATAAGACAATAACTCTTAATCCTCGAGACCCATGATCCCTCTCATGTCAACCAACCGAGGTCGAAACCACCTCCTATCTAGTATGGGGCAACACGCCATATCTTCTACAAGACATGGGATCACCATAACGTCATCTTAAGTTTAAGAATCCACATTTTAACCTCGATAGGATTTGGGCTGCCCAAAAGCCCAAACACTTAGGCATTTCCAAAACGATTTATGTGTTGCCATCCTAGGATTTGATATACCCAAAATTAAATCTAGTCATACTAACCTTGAGCTGACGGCGCAACTCCCTTCATTCCACTGGCTAGGTTGACCGGCACCCTTCTTAGCAAACCCAAACCTCAAACCGAGATCAATTAACCGAAGCCTCGAGTCAATCACTAATCAATTCAAGAACCCAATTGATACCAGTCAAATTTCAATACTAAGGTGTCTCTACACACCATCATCCTCTCAACCCTACAACCAGCCACTAGTATTAGTAGTCCCCATCAAAGAGCTACTACTAATATTTCCTTGAGACCGAGACATTTCACATTAAGACACTCCTTGAACACTAGTTAGGACACATAAGCTAGCCAATTGATCTAAATCATTATTCCTAACTTAGCACTAGCCTAAGAACCAGTTCTCAAGGATCCTAGTTGTCTTAGCTTCCTCAACCTATTCCTACAGGAATTCTATTCAGAGATTCAAACCTATCCTTTCGCTTTTTGATCGATCAATTCCTAAGGCATCTCAATTCTCTGATACCAATTGTCACGGAACGGATTTTTTTTTTGTCCTCAAAAGCTTCCGTCAAAACAGCAACACCATTAATGGTCTAAAACATAATGCAAGACTCCTGCAGAAATTTCGGCAGAGTCTCCTTTGTAACAGGATAAAAAATCCAAAAATACAACCCTATATAATCATCAATAACAAGCACACAACTATCCATCATTCACAATTTTTACAATAAACATTCACAGGATCACATGTGTCATCCATGGCACAAATCTATAAAAATATTTACTACTCTAACAGTTTAATAACGAGATGTCATCTAGGACCTGCACAGTAAATCCAGAATATATAGCGGAAGTAAACTAAGAACCTGCAGAAGCATATCATTTTCTCTTCTACTATCATACACATCATGATCTTTCTATACAAAAATCGACATGTTCTAAAACATCAATAATCACAAGATTAGTATACAAAAATCATATGCAGCTAGGCCTTTATGTCGACAGGCTCCTCCAAAATAGCTCCAATGTGTTATGGTCATCAAAAGTCTTCAAGAAGCTTCTCTCTCTGATTACTCTTTTTCGTCAGGTAAAAGCTCCACTGTCTCATCTGGAAGGGAAAAAAATACTAAAACAGTGAGTTGAGGCCCAGCAAGGTACATGCATATGAACTGTAAAACGGTTATGCCAAAACAATCATATAACCATGCAGAATTTGAATGTTTAATCAAACATCATCTGAAAAAAAAATAGTAAAGACATACAATAACGATATTAAATCTCATGCTTCATAAATCATTACACTATAGATTGTAAAACAATAATTATAAACATTACTGATGTATGGTAAAATTGAAAACAATACTCTATACTGTTCACTGTCATTTTTTCACTGTATACGATTCATTATCATCTTTTTATCAGATGATACTCTATCATCTTTTCACTGTATAATACATTTTCATCTTTTACTGTGACATATCTTAACAATTTCAAACCCTATCAGTGTACCCTACTAGTGGAAGGGGCGAATGATCGAGGATAGATTGTATTCAGTCCACACAATCCAAGGCCTATCATGTCATATCATGTCATATATATCCCATCCCGAGGGATATCTGTACTGTGTGCCACTCGAAGGTCGGCCTATGTCCCTCCTGGCTTAACGCCCTTGAGGACAGGGTGGACCACGAATTGCTCCATGGACAGAGCTATCCTCGATTACCACCGTAAATTCTAAGGCCCCACCCAAGAACTTACCTGGACTGTAGTCAATCTCGGGTCCCAAAATAACTGTAACGAAAATCATCTCTTTATCGAAAATCCCATTTTTGAAATTAAATTTTCACAACACAATTTCAGCACTTCTTTAAATCAACATGGAAATTTCATCGGTATATGTTCGTTCATATTTTCAAAAATAAATTATACTGGAAGTTGCACATCGATGTCAATTAACTTTCATGTACTAGAGCTTTGGTTAAAAATCACTAAAATCCCTTCATTTTCGTACTTAGCGCTTCGCCAAAACCTTTGGACTCAAATCGATCACTAAACAAGTCTTATTTCATGAAATCAAAACTATAAATCTAAATATACATACTCAATCATGCATTTAAACCATAAATCCCCAAAATTTCGAGTTAGGGTTTGGCCATGTTCTTTAAATGTCAAAATAAACACATAACACATGCTCATGCATGAAATCGGAGCCAAATACTTCAATAAACATGAACAAACATGAAATCTAATCGATTAATCAAAGGAAACATGCTTCAACATCGTTTTTACAATATTTTCATGAACTTTAAAGCAAGAGGAACGGTGAAAATGAAAAATAACGTCCGAGGTACACTTGCTTTGTCATGGGCTTTCACCTTTATAATTGGCTCAAGGATGGATTCGGGCTCCCGGGCCTCATTCTCCCTTCTTCTCTCTCTAAAGTCGGTGCTCCCTCTCTCTCTAAAACCCTAAAACCGTGCGAAAATGAGAGGAGAGAAGTCAGATCGCATTTTTATACTGCGCCAGCCGCTCGAGCGGAGCTCGAGAGGCCAGCGAGCGGCCGAGATTCAGAACGACACTAGTTTTTTCGCCCGATAGATCGACCCGAGCGGCCAGCGGGCAGCAAGGATTCAGAATGGACCTGGTTTTTCCGCCCAATAGGAGGGCTCGATTGCCCAGCGAGCGCCACTCGGCTGCTTGCTGAACTTGGGCATTTTTCCAACTTTTTACTTTTAACTACTACTTTTTCACTACATACTTAGCCTCTCACTGATTTTAATCACCTTAATCACATCTAGCTATTATGTTTACGATTTTGGGTCCTCACAGGATGGTTTGGGGTTGATTCTTGAGGAAATGTGAACCTCTACCGTTGAAATAATACTCAAGAACGTTGGTAAAAGATGCAGTACCCTGTAATTTGGTTATAAAATTCTGAATAAGAGGCAAGGTTAAATGAGTTAAGAATAGGCGCTCAGCCTAATTAGAAATAGGATTGCCCTTTTTAAGTCAATAGATGACCGTTCAAGAATCTGGCTATGAAAGTTTTGTGAAGCGTATGTATGACCAAACTAATCTGTTGTAATGAGCAGTTTAAAGGAAGTTGAATTTGGCATTAGTCTCTAAGAAATTGTGTGGAATTAAAAAAAAAAAAAGAGTATCGACTAGACACTGTTGATGAAGCCGTAGAACCTTCTAATAGTAGGGCTTGTCAATGAAGTTAAATGATATGCTTATGGGGAAGATTGGGATATTGTTAGTCCATACTAATAGGCAATCACCCACAAGCAAAGTGGGAGAGGCGTCCGTAGGGCAGAATTGCTCCACCTATAATTAAAATTTTGTGATAAGATCTCTGAGGACTTGGGAATGATCCCTTGAAAGAAATTTAAGGTCTTATGAAATTAAAAGTTAGAGGTTGGAGCTGGTGGATCTCAATATATTCAACGGAGGAGAATACTAAGATCAATAGTCAAAATCAGAAGTCTCCATTTGGAAGAATGAAGAATCACTCGGAAGATAATTCTGATCTGATAATTTTAAAAATTACGAATATGAACTTTCCTGTGGCACTTGTAAATTGATACTCTTGAAATAAGTAGGAGAGGAATCCCTTATCATAGTTACTTTTTCATTGATTGAAATCGGTAATCGTTCACCCATAGTGATTCTAAATGAGGTGTTCGGGTTGAATTAGTTGGTTCATGAATATACCAACGAGGTCTTAAAGTTGTTAAGTGTAGAGATATTGAATTGAACAATAAATTTGAAGCCACATCGAACCCATGGTAACCATATAAATGATAGTTTCTGATCTTGCTACGGGTTGAGGGTTTGTGAAAGTTGTTTCCCGCGGTATATGGATTTGGAGAATTTGAGGCTGTTAAGTGTTAGGGTCTCGAGGTCTTAAGCTATGGTCTGAGATTGTGCCGAATCCGTAGAGACTGTTATAGTTAGGGTTTCTTCTTCTGTTGTGAATTGAGGACCTGTAAGCAATAATTCTAGGGCATGGATATCCTAGAATCGGTCTAAATCAATATTATCTCCTGGGTTGGATGTTCGGAAGAAAGAATGACATGAAATCTAATTGTACCTAGAGTTTCATGTTGGGATTTTAGCTGAGCTAGGTAAAAAAAACCAAAATGGTAATGACGGTAAGATATAATCAAACAAATCAAAACTAACTGATTGATTAGAGCATGTAGCAGAAGAGTGATAAACCTGTGCATATATAAGGTTGAGGTTAATGTCCAAAGTAAATGCTCAATATTGAGGTATTTTGTTAATTTCGAGGACAAAATTTATTTAAGTGGGGGAAAATTGTAAGGTTCAGAACTCAAAAAGGCTTAAAATAGAAATAAAATATTCTACTTAAAACTAGAGTATTTTGATTTCAACTTAAAACCGGAGTGTTTTGATAAGGATGAAATCCGGAGTAAAATGTACGGATAAAATTTGGAGTAATTATCACACTTTACAATTCGGAGTGTTTCGGCATAAGGGCCGGAGTGGCCTTGTGTCTCTTAAAGCAGAAATGGCTTTACGCCGCTTGAAGGCCGGACCACTTCATGGAAGTGCAAGAGGCCGAAGTGAATACTAAAAAGTTGACTGGATTTAAACGTGTTAACCGGATTTAAAAGTGTTGACCGGATTTGAAAGTGTTGACCGGATTTGAAGATGTTGACCGGATTTGAAGATGTTGATCGGATTTAAAGGTGTTGACCGGATTTGAAAGTGTTGACCAAATTTTGAAGATGTTGACCGGATTTGAAGGTGTTGACCGGATTTGAAGGTGTTGACCGGATTTGAAAATGTTGACCGGATTTTGAAGATGTTGACTGGATTTGAAGATGTTGACCGGATTTAAAGATGTTGACCAGATTTGAAAATGTTGACCGAATTTTGAAGATATTGACCGGATTTGAAGATGTTGACCAGATTTAAAGTGTTGACAGGATTTAAAGATGTTGATCGGATTTGAAGATATTGATCGGTTGGCTGATTTTGAAGAGAATATTGACTAGCCGAAATTGACTACCGAATTCAGGAATAAATCAAGGACAAACTAAAGACAAGGTCCAACTTTGCCAATTGATTAGAACCCAACTAGATCCCAACTGAATAGAGTAAGTGAACTACCCCATTGACCATCTGAGAAGAAGTACCAAGTAGATGACTCACCCAACTTACTTCCACCTAATCACTGCAAAGAAGTACCAAAGTGAATAATTTAACCTTCTTACTCCCACCAAATCTTTGAGAAGAAGTACCAGAGTAAGTAGCCTACTCCACTTACTCTACCTAACCCCCTCCTCTATAAATACTCAGTTTCGACCAAGGAAGTTAGCACGAGCAACCAGCGAAAAGAAAAGTAAGGAGTAGAGGAGGGAAAGCTTCCAGTCGGTAAGGGTGGACAAACGGCTTTCAGGCAAGTGTACACTCTGTTTTTAACATTAGAATATTGCAAGTGTACTTCGGACGTCACTCTTTTAAGTTTTGTTTTTAAGACTGCCGCAAGTGTACTCACCTTTTTAAGTTCACGTTTTTAATGCAAGTATAACTAATGATGTTCAGTTATTTCATGATATTCGCACGCATGAAATTTAATTATTGCATTATTTAAATGATGACGAGTCATTTAATTATGAAAAAGTAGACCGGCTTTGAAAAGTGACGTATAAGCTCTTTGATTTGAAACCGGCCTTAAAGAATAATTGAAATCGGCTTTGCATTGTAATTTGAACCCAGCATTTGCTCTTTGATCTTGAAATCAGTCTTAATCGAAACCAACATAAATAATGTGAACTCGGCTTTTGATAAAATTGAAACCAGCCTCCACCTTAAGCCTTAATGAAGTTCGGCTTTCCCTAAGCCTCAATCAAGTTCGGCCTTCCCTTAGTGTAAAAGAAGTTCGGCCTTCCCTTAGTGCAAAACAAGTCCAACTCCATCATTGTGAATCAAGACCGACCACCCCTTGTAAATCAAGACCGGCCACCCTTGTTAAATCAAGACCGACCCTCCCTTCTTCATGAATCACAACCGGCCTTGTAAGATGAAAAATCCAAACTGGCCTTGTGTGAAGAAAATCAAGTCCGGCCTCCACACCATGAAAATCACAACCGGCCTTGTGTGAAGAAAATCAAGTTCGGCCTCCACACCATGAAAATCACAACCGGCCTTGTGAGAAGAAAATCTGAACCGGCCTCTTAGTGAGATGAAAATCTGAACCGGCCTTCACCTCATGAAATCACAACCGGCCAACTTTATATCATGAAAATGAAATGCGGCTCCCTTGATGTGAAAAGAGCTCCGGCCCTTCCTTGATGAAAATCTAAACCGGCCACTTCAAGTATGAAAATCTAAACCGGCCACTTTAAGCATGAAATCTAAACCGGCTTTCCTTTGTAAGAAAATGTAACCGACCTTTCTTTGTAAGAAAATAAAACCGGCCTTCCTGTGTAAGAAAATGTAGCCGGCCTTCCTTGTATAAAAATGAATCCGGCAACCCCTGCATGTGAAATTGAGTTCAGTTTTACCCCTGCATGTGAAATCAAGTTCAGTTTTACCCTTGCTTGTGAAATCAAGTTCGGTTCCTTTTTGCATGTGAAATCAAGACCAGCCTGGCATTTGTAATATAATGTTGAAACTAGCTTGTAATGTGGCGTATGAGTTCTATGATTTGAAACCGGCCTGAAGTATATGATTTTTGAACCGGCCTTAAGATATCTGTACACAATCTCTGAATGATTAATGGTGATATTTTTGACTAATACTGAAAATGGCTTTCAGTAAACGATAAAAAGAAAATGTTTTTGTTTCTATTATGGTGGACCCAGGACTGATGTGCAGTCAAGTTAAGTTCTCCAACATGCCTTGGAACGTTATAGTGATAATCGAGGATAACTCTGTCCATGGAGTTATTTGTGATCTGCCCTCCTCAGGGCGTTATAATAGGAGGGTAGCTTCTGTTCTATTCTGACCGGTGCCCCCTTTGATTGGATAAGGATCTCGTGAGGTGGGATCATCTGTTTTATTCTGTTTATTGCCGTTGATTGTAGGAAGATGTACACAATCTATCCTCGATTATTCGCCCCTCTGCTAGTAGGGTCTACTAGTAGGGTCCTTTACTGATTAAGATGAGATTTCTGTAAAATATAGAGGTAAGATCGACTTCTGCTTTCTGAAATATGAGTACAATGATTTCTGATTTTTGAAGCTTGATCGTTTCTATTTTACGTCTATATCGTGATTCTACTTCCTTATAACATTTATTTCTTCATGTTCAACGGTATCTATTTTATTGAGTTTTGTTCTGCATATATATTTTATTGCATACCTGCATGTACCTTATTGGGCCTCGACTCACTATTTTACTATTTTTTCCCTCCAGAGAAGACTGTAGAGTTGTGCCTGATGAGAAAGACAAGAGCTCAATCTAAAGGATTCTTGAAGATTTAAAGTACTTTTGGAGTTATCACGGAGGAAGCAGTCTTGATAGAATATATATACCAAATTGTAATTGGACCATTACACCTATGTATGCATGAATGAGTTTTTGGATATGAATATGAATATTTCAACAGATTTTTAGATCAGCATCCGCTGCATATTTTTATAGATATCTTATATGGGTCCTAAATTACATCTGTGATCCTGTGTTTGCGTGTTATGATTATTGTATACTTGTCTGAGTTACGGTACATGCTGTTTATTTCTATCTTGATTGACGGAATCATTTGAGAAAAAAAAATATATCCATTCTGTCACACTATACTTTGATTGTTCCTTCTCTAGTCAAGATGTTCTTCACTATCTCCTACCAGAGGATAAAGTTGTCCTACCCATTAAACTGTTCTACACGGAATGGTAAGTTCTTTGAGGATGATGATACCATTCAGATGAAATTGTTAACCAGTCTCTAACACTGCTTGTTGGCAGGCAACGAGCGGCCTACTGACTAGAATACAATAACAGTTTCTTGTGTTGGTCGAAATGGACGGCCAACTGATAAAACACACGCAAGCACTGTGAAGTAGAAAAGAGAAATGAACACTAATTTTATGTGAAAAATCCTTCTGAAATAAGAAAAAAAAATCACGGGACACTAAGACCACAAAGAATCACTAAGTATGAGAAAATTACAGGAGGTGAAAATAAGAACATAATAAATGTAAACAAAAGCCCTGTCACTTTGTTTTCACTCACGGCTCTCTTTTCTTTCACTTTCACTCCTCTGTTACACACACTCTCTCAACTTGACCGGTATCTTCTCCTTCTTCTTGTTCTTGCCTCATTATTTTTCTATGTGTAAAATGTACATACATATATATACGCCCCTCACCATAGCCCAATTTGGTGGTTGATGTTCAACTTCTAAGGTCTGCTTGCATGCGCACGCCCTGTCCTGCAGTAGGCGGCGCATGCCTACTTCTGCAGACCGATCAGCCTTTGGAGTCCGGAGAATAACTACTACCAACCACCCAAAATGGTAGGTCAACTGTACACCTTTTAGGATACAACAATCATTCAAATCTACCAAATACAGCATGTTAACTCTGTCGTCCATCGTTTCATATTGCCGGTCAACCACACTATTGAACGGTCAAAGTAGCCCGTCCCACTTCTTCAGATGACTCACAACTTATGACGGTTAACATATTGACCGGAAGAGTTGACCGTCTAAAAGACTCCAATCAACTCTATTGACCAGAATTCCTTCCTCCTAGCACATTTGTGCTCTGTCCAAATTCTAAGGACTTCCATACGAGAGTAATCCTAATAGAAATATATCGGTTTACCTTGAGCTAATCCCTGGTGTTCAAATGTGACATTGCGTGCCAAGTCAGTCAGTCCATAAATCCCTTGATCTATGGCGAACAATGAATGTAACAAAAATATAATAGGTCTTTATGCTGAAATTCTTAATTAACAAGTCTATAACAATCAAATGCAATGCAAAGTAGGAGATCCATGAGAATCATGTAATGATTACATGGATCTAGCAATCAACATGTCAACATAGGAGTGTTGTTCAAACATTGGCCAAATCCTAGTACAACATTTGAACGTCAACTCGAATATCAGTCAAACATCTCTTTAAATCAATATGAAATAATTCAAATGGTCATGTAATTCAAATGAATCTTCAACACTTTATTTATTATCAAGTTAACTCATAAAAATCGATTAACAATAAAGTGAGAGTGCAGTTCTTTAATCAATAAGAAAAGTAAAGTGCCTAATGAAAGGGGGTCCTTTAACTTGCCTCAAGGTGCTTGCACCACTTGATTTGTGGCAAGAATGACTTGATAATGTAACGGCCCAAATTCTAAAACGAAGAAAGTTTCAGTTATAGAGTCAATATAATCCGGTCAACGTAAAATGTTAACAGGAAGGCGTGATCCGGTCAACGTAAAATGTTGACCAGAAGGCGTGATCTGGTCAACGTAAAAGGTTGACCGAAAAACGTGAACGGAAGGAAGGACGGAGTGGCTTGCGTAGATTATGGAAAAGCCAAAAGTGATAATCTGGTCAACGGGTGTTGACCAAAAATCGTGTGAAGGAATTGAATGTGTTTACATGAGAAAGATAAATTCTGTTAAGTTCAGTGAACCAGGAATTAATTAAGAAATCTAAAACCCGTTAAGTTCAGTTAAATAGAAATTTATGAACTTCTTGGAAATATAAAACCATTAATGACCTAATTAATAAGAGAACTTTTAGGAAATGTAAAAGCCATAAAAAGGAAACATTCCTCTTGAATTTGCTAATCATTAATGATGAAACATTTTTCCTATAGTTCCAATCATTAATGATAGTCATCAGACTTAAGACCTATAAATAAGAACCAGAGGAGTAAGAAAAAAGCATGCAATAGAAATTTTAGTAAAGGGAGGTCAAAAGATTAAGCAAAGTAGAAGAAACCCAGGCAAGAGTAAAGATCAAAGTAGAAGAAACCCAGGCAAGAGTAAAGATCAAGGCAAAGTAGAAAAAACTCAAGCAAGATACTCACCCCTATTTTTAAAGTTCATGTTTATGCATGTTTACTACGTAAGTATATGATATTCTGATGAAATTATGTATGTATGATATTTGTTCTGCATTTGTGATTTATCGTTCTTAATCGCATACTTAAAAGAAACTCCGGTATTCATGGTGTTAGATTTTATTTTGTTCGAAGTGTATGTTTGATTGTCGATCTATACGAACTCTGATAATTAATGACTTCTAACTTTTAAGAAGAAGAGCTTCGGACTTTGAAGAACTCCGACTTTTAGAACTATGGACTTAAATGGAAATGAACTCCGGTTTTTAGAGCTCCAGATTTAAAGGAACTCCGGCTATTTGAGCTTTGATTTTTAATGGAATTAGAACTCTGGTTTCTGAATTACGGCTTTCGTTGAAAAAGAGCTCTGGCTTTTATGAATAAGGAACTTCAGCCTTTATGAATAAAGAACTCCGGCTTTTAAGAATTTCGGATTTTAGAAAAGAACTCTGGCGTTTGAAAAGAACTTCAACTTTTGGAACTCCGGATTTTTAAGAAAAGAACTCCGGCTTTGACAAAAGAACTTTGGCTTTTGGAACTCCTACTTTTTAAGAAAAGAACTTCGGCTTTGACAAAAGAACTTCGGCTTTTGGAACTCTGGCATTCTGTTTGAAAAAGAACTCTGGCCTATTTATATGAACATGGAACAATGCATGTAATCCGGACAGCAAGTGGAACTCTACGACTTTCGACTTCCGAACTATAATCTATGGTCATTAAAAGATATGAACTATGAATCGAATCTCCATTAAACTTGCTGTTAAAGATGGATGAATGATATTGGAGTGACACTCAAGGATTGCCTCCTGGGCCACAGGAGGAAACTTTTGGTGGCATAAGACTTTTGAACTACGGCCCCGTATGCCGGGTTAAAGGCACTACCTCCCTCCCCGGGGAGCATAATGAGGGGATACGGCCTTAGGTTGTGGGGTTACACACAACCCGTCCTCAATGTTATCCGCTCCCGTCTGGTCCATAAAGATGATAAGAATTTCCAATGAATTTTATGAGTTTTCCAAAGACAAGATAAAAAGAAAAAGAATAAGGAAATTCTAAATAAAAGAAGAAACGATATGATGACTTTTCGGATGCTAAATTATGTTATGAATCTCTATTTTGATCCGCTTATATATATGTTTATGTTTTCTGCATGTGAGTATTTTGCTGGACTTTGTGGCTCATTCTTGTTATTTTCAGATAATGAAAGGCTCGTGGAGGATGAAGTTGAGTAGAACCTTCTGGTGTAGACAAATAGTTCGGTTGGCCGGAGCTGATTAAATGAAGAATTTAGTTTTATTTAATTTTTTAATGTTTTGAGAAGACTTATAAAATGATTCTGCTGTTTAAGACTCTATGGATGTTGTTAGTATGTTTTCGTGATTTCTTTTTGGTTAATATTATTGAAAGGTTTAGTAAGAATCTCAGACTTTTAAGTCCGACTAACCTTAAAGTTGGCCGGCCTGGTCTGGAATTAAAATCGGAAGACCAACTCATACAGTTCAGCCTCAGTCAATCCTGTATAAGAAAGAAAAGTAAAATTTTTATGTCCGTTAATATTTTTTTTAATTATCTTTTTAAAACTTGACCGCGGTTTATGTTGGAATTAAGTCTGGTCCGTCACAGATAATCTCTCTCTCCATGTATTGCTTCTTCTTCAATTCTACAATAACCAAAGAACAAGAACGGAAGATGGTAGAGTTTCACTAGGTTATAGTCTCCTCTCTCTTTTCTTCTCTTTTGTTTCTCTCTTTTCTCTCTATCACTTCTCTCTTTTTTGGAGTTAGGTTTATGGTGAAATGAGGATGGGACGTCACTAGGGTGAAAAATAATAAGAGAGAAGGTTTGGGTTTTTTATGAGACTTAGATTCAGGATTTAGACAAGTTTAATTAATGCTGATTTTGTGAATAAATAAGGTATTAACTATTAGCATCCCGAATTTACACATCACAACTAAATAGATACGAAATTGAGAACAAGTTGAATTTCCTTCTATCAACTCGAATCATTCATTAATTCTCCATCATATACAAAGAAAATTAAGAAAAGAAATAGTGTGAAGATCTTATTATTTCGAGACGGTTTTATTCCTCTTCTCACATCTTTCTCTGTTCTTAACAGGGGATCTTTATAGCAGTTTTTTCCAAACCGGCACATCTGATCAGATCATACAGTTTAAAAAATCAATTTTGATCTGTTACGACCAATTACCAGGAACAGTTCTTCCCACGTGACTTTTAAACCGCAGTGGCTTACTTGTTCCCAAACGGCTCTATGACCCAATGGGCCTTTTTCAGTGGGCCTTTCTTCCATGTTAGATCAACCCATATGTTGCTGTACCCATCATTAGCCCCCCCATGTCGGCGGGTTAGAATTTTCAACCGGTGACATGTTCTTTTTAATGGGTCACTCGGGTATGCTTCTTCTAGCATCCTGCTGATTTGGACTTTGAATCGGAAAAAGAACTTCTACTAGCCGATTTGGATTCTTGGAGCAGAACTTATTTGAAAACGGAAAAAATGTCCTTTCCTAGCTGACTTTTTCAATTGTCTTTTAAATTGAAACCGGCATTGTCATCTTAACGGTTAATTAGCTTATAGTCTTCTCCGACCGATTTTAGATAGAAATCGGCAAAAGCCATTAACCGGTACAAATTGAAATCGGCATTTCTTCCATATAGTTTTAGTTGACATTGATATTTTTTTAGTCGATTTGATTTGAAATCGGTTTTCATACCTTCAAATGCCGATTTAGATTTCTTCATCCAATTTGGACTGAAATCGGCCGTTCTACTAAACGGTTTGAATTTGAAATCAACATTTCTTCTTGCCGATTTGGACTGAAATCAGCTGTTTGCCAGTAGGTCTGAAGTTGAAATCGACATTTCTTCTTACCGATTTGGATTGAAATCGACTGTCAGCCAGTTTGATTTTGAAATCGACATTTTTTCTTGCCGATTTGGACTAAAATCGGCTGTCAGCCAATTTGAATTTGAAATCGGCATTTCTTCTTGCCGATTTGGATTGAAATCAGCTGTCAATCATTTTGAATTTGAAATCGGCATTTCTTCTTGCTGATTTGGACTGAAACCGGCTGTCAACCAATTTGAATTTGAAATCGGCATTTCTTCTTGCTGATTTGGACTGAAATCGGCTGTCAGCCATTTTAAATTTGAAATCGGCATTTCTTCTTGCCAATTTGGATTGAAATCGGCTGTCTGGCATTTTTAATTTGAAATCGGCATTTCTTCTCGCCAATTTGGATTTGAATCGTCTAAAGCCCTTATCAGGTTTCCTCGAAAGATGGGTCAAATATTCATTACATACCAGCGAGTAACCCTATCTGGCTTTGCCACTTGTACATTGTTATGACAGGAGTGTCAGTTGGTCATCATTCCTAAGAAACCGTTCGGAATCAGTGCCAAAATTTGAAATCAATTATAAATCCGGCTCCTCTTATTTCTTATCGTTTCATTTCAAACTCTTCTATTCACTTCCTATCTTCACCATGGCTCCTCACGTTCAAGTTCCTCATGTTCAAGCTCTTCAATCGGTTCTTTCATCTACTGACATAGATTCAATTTATACTAAGTTCAAAATCTGTAAAGAAATCTTTTCTTGGTTCCTTCTGAGAGTGATAGGGCTTGCTCTCCTCCTGATAGGTATATCACTATTTACGAAGCCCGTCTCAATAGCGGTTTACGAATTCCCGTCGCCCTGGAACTACATTAGATTTTTGTGAAACTTCGAGTCCCCATTGCCAGGTTTCACGCTAATGCCATCAGGTACCTTTGCAATCTTTGCATCTTTTTTCGACTTCGTGGGCTTACACTGAATGTTACAACCGTAAAATTGCTTTTCAAATTCAGTAAGAGTGGAGACTGGATTTCTTTGACACTCCATGAATTAAATATAGGTGGGGTAATTTATGAATCAATCAAAAATTGGAAAGATTGGTTTTTCTTTTTGAAGGCTAGCTTTAATTTGGGTTTTTCTGTCGGTTGGGGTAACGTCCCGTCATCTGTTACGGGTAAATTCGAAGATGACGAGAAAAAATCAATTCGACCATTCATCAATTTAATTTGGAAAAACCTCGATTCATTTTGTGACAAGGAGCGCCTTTTTTCTCCTGAAATTTTGATGTTGGCCAAGTGGGAGCCTCAATCGGTGACTACAGCAGTAAGTAGTCATACTCTGAAACGTCTTGAGAGGAAAATTCAGCAATCGAAAACTAAAGGTTCAACTCCCGCTGTCGAGTGGTTTTGGCTAGTCCATCTTCTTCCTCTACTGATACTGGTGTACCAATATCGGAGAGAATGACTAGTACAAGAAAATCAGTAGGAAAATATGTCTTTTCCTTAGTTTCTTCAGCACCTAGCTGCAGGCAACTGAGGAGGTGGCCGAACTAACCTCAAATGTTCAGATTCCGGATAGGAATGCCGGATTTGAATTGGCTATATTTGGTGGGCTCCCACCTCTTTCTGAAATTTCTATTGAGCCCAGAACTAAGGAGGCTTCGAGAGCTTTATTGATTAGTGATTCTACTCAATAGGCCTGTCTTCAAGATCTGATTCAAGAAGTTGCCCCTGCTTCTGAGGCACCTCCTGAGGATATTGTCAATCCTTCCAGCGGTCAAACCAAGGTTCAACCTCAACCTGTTGCTAACCTGCCCCGTTTTAAGAAGGAAATTCGTTGTCTAAAAATTTTAGTATCCAATCCAATGGATGTTTAAGATAGAGTTCGCACAGACTGGATGAATACTGCTGCCTCTTCTTCTCATCCTAGTCCTGGGGGCCATCCAGATCACCCATCCACTCCTGCTTCAAGGATGTCTCTGAATGAAGCCGCTTTGAATGCGCATTTTATCCAAGCAAGTTTTAGATAATGTTGTACTTTTTTGGGGACGGTCTGACTTTGCCAATTTGGACTGACTTTTTTTTTACAGGATTAAAAGATGAATGAAATCATCAGAATTGGGATTCATCAACGGAGGCTTTGGATTGGGCATCTTTAGCAAGAGGTTCAAAGCTTGTCTCAGAATCGGATTGACCCAATAGCGCTAGAAGAAATGAAGAATAAGATGGAGGTAGCTATTGTAAAAGCCCAGCAGTATAAGTAGCAAATTTTTAATCTTGAATTCGAATTGTAAAAGGCCAGAGATGAGCTCCAATCTTCTAAGCTTCACCTGTCGAACCTCCAAAATGAGTTAGCCCCTTCGAGTTCTAAACTGCTGATCCGACTCAGACCAGAAGAAGTGGGATCGGCTCTAAATGCCAAATTTCAAGTAGGCATTCATTTGTGTCAAAAGATAGCTTTGTTGATTGATCCCCAATTCTCAACTAATTTTTTTGACCAAAGGAACATGAGTGTACACCGCCGATCTGATTTGAAGGACTTTTCTAATAGAGGCAAATCCTCATCACGTCCTCTTGGGAGCCCCTTGATATATGTGTGTGTGTGTGTGTGTGCGTGTGTGTGTGTGTGTTGTTTTTTTTTTTTTAATGGCTATGCATCAATTGAACTTGTGTTTGCATAAATTTTTGACTGTCGTTAAAGATTACTTGATGTTTCTTTCACTGACCATCATAGACTGAACATGTTTGTCATTATATATTGGAGTCGCCACATGTGTGTTGGATAACCCCCTAAGGTTTTAACATATTTGACCGCTTGTTTGCATGCCAATTGGAATAGATCCAACACTTGTAATTTGACCTCAAAATAAGTCGCTCGATATAGAACTGAGGTTTTTAATATTTTCAAGACCGTTTATAGGTTTTTAGGCAAGTAGTGTTTGACCACTTAACTTAGGGACAGCCTAGGTCGATTAGTAATCATGCCATATTATAAAAAGAATATAACTGGTTAGTCAAGAAACAGTGAAGATTTTTTTTTTTATTAATATCAAAACGAGATACATATTTTAAGGCATACATGATACCTATAAGGATCCGAAGTGAGTATTACGGATAGAACTTCTTTAAATGGATAGCATTCCATGTCCTTGGTACGAGTTTACCATTTTGAGTACGTAACTTATAAGCACTATCCCGGAGAACAGTAGAGACAATAAATGAGCCTTCCTAGTTTGGAAAAAACTTATTTCTGTTAATTATTTTTCCCGTTGCTTTAATACTCCTCGGAACCAAGTCTCTAATGTCAAATTAGCGAGCTTTTACTCTTTTGTTATAATATCAAGCGATTCGTTGTTGGTAAGCTGCTATGCAAACTCGTGCTGTCTCTCATGTCTCTTCAAGCAAATCAAGTTGTTTCCTAATTTTTTGGGCATTACTGACTGGATCAAAACTTTCAACTCGTAGACTGGGTAATCTGATTTCCATCGATATGACCGCCTCAGTTCCAAAATATAGGCTGAATGGTGTTTCTCGTGTGGGCTCTTTTGGTGTCGTGCAGTACGACCATAATACTAATGGTAGTTCATCTGCTTAGGAGCCCTCAATGTCTTCTAACTTTTTTTTCAATCCATGTAATAGAGTTTGGTTGGTAACATCTACTTGTCCATTTGATTGGGGGTAGGCTACTGAAGTATGAACCAGCCGGACGCTCAATTTGGCACAGTACCGGGTAAAATGTTTTCCAGTGAATTGAGTCCCATTGTTAGTAATTATCGTTTCGGAAATTCCAAATCGACAGATGATGTTGTGTTTAACGAACTCAATAGCATTGTGCACAATTATCCGAGCCAATGGAGTAGCTTCCACCCACTTAGTAAAATAATCGATTCCAATCATAATGAATTTTCTTTGTCCAGTTGTCACAGGAAAATGACCCTATATATCGAGCCCCCATTGTGAAAACGGCCAAGGAGCTTGCAAAGATTTCATCACTGTGGGTGATTGGTGCATCATGTTGCTGTGTAATTGGCAGTTCTCGTATTTTTTTGACAAATTCCGTGGCGTCCCTTTTGATAGTAGGCCAGTAATATCCTTGACGCATTATTTTGAATGCAAGATTCTTGCCTCCTATGTGTGATCCATATATTCCTAAATATACCTTGTTCAACACATATTTGACTTCATCCGGAGTAAGACAATGCAAATATGGGATTGAATATCCCCTCCGGTACATTTTTCTATCTATTATGGTATACCATCCAACCGTTTTCTTTACACGTTTTCTGTCCCCTGGATTTTTTGGTAGAACTTCCTCCCTAAGGTACCTCCAATATTGAGACATCTAATTTTCACTAGCAGTTAATTATAGAACTTCTGTTCAGATTCTTCGATATTAGGGGTGGACAGAATTTCACGCATAATCTTTGACTATTGCTCAGGATTTTTGGTTGCTACAGACTTTGCTAGTTGATCGGCCCTTCCATTGTCTTCCCTTGAAATATACACTACTTCTATCTTGTCGAAGTTTTTCATCATATCCTTCACTTTAGCAAGATAACTTGCTAAGGGAGGGCTTATGGTTTCAAAATTTCCTTGAACTTGATTTACAACTAACTCTGAGTCGCAGTAAATAATTATACATTTTGCAGAGCATTCTCTAGCCAATCGAAGTCCAGCAAGTAAAGCTTCATATTCTGTAATATTATTAGTTGTTGGGAATATGAGCCTCAGTGAATAGTTTATCTCCGTTCCTTCAGGGGTCTTTAGGACTACCCCTGCTCCATTGCCGGACTGTATTGATGATCTGTCTACATGCAATAACCAAACCGGTGTCGTTTCAATTCTAGGATTGCCCTCAGGGGTATCTTGAATCGGCGTCATAGTTTTAACAACGAAGTCGGCCATGGCTTATCCTTTTATGACCGGTCATAGTTTAAATTCTATATCGAATTTGCTTAATTCGATTGCCCATTTTATCACCTGCCCGGACATAGCAAGCCTTTGTAAAATTGATTTCAAGGGCTAATCGATCTGCAAAATTATTTTGTGCCTGGAAGTAAGGATGCAGCTTTCTTGCTAAATAGACAAGAGCCAAGGCAATCTTTTCGGCATGCATGTATCGAATCTCAGCGCCGACTAAGGTCTTCCTTACATAGTAGACCGATTTTGTATATTTATTTCTTGTCGAATTAAGACCGAATTGAGGGCTACAGACAAAATCGCCAGGAATCTTGTCGAATTGCCGATTTGGATAGGAATCGGGAGAGCGATACTAACCTTCTAGTGAGCCTTTGAACGTCTTTTACCATTCGTGGCGGGTTCATATCAATAATTGCATTTATTTTTTCAAGGTTGGCTTCAATTCCTCGTCTAGAGACTATGAAGCCTAGAAATTTTCCGAAGGAAACCCCGAAAGCGCATTTGATTGGATTTAATTTCATCTGATATTTTCGGAGTACCTTAAATGTTTCATTAAGATCGTCAACATGATCTTTCACAACCTTGCTTTTTACGAGCATATCATCCACATAAACTTTCATATTTCTGCTAATCTGAGCTTCAAATATTTTATTCATGAGTCATTGGTATGTGGCTCCAGCGTTTTTTAGACCGAACGATATAACTTTGTAGCAGTAAGTTTCTTGATCCGTCATGAAAAAGGTATACTCCTCATCTTTTGGACTCATCCGAATTTAGTTGTAGCCTGAGTAAGCATCTATAAAACTCAGCAATTCGTATTCAGATGTTGAATCTACCAACAAGTCTATTCTAGATAGCGGGAAACTGTCCTTTGAGTACGCTTTGTTTACGTTAGTGAAGTCCACACACATTCACCATTTTTCGCTATTTTTCTTCACCAGGACCACGTTGGAAAGCCAATCTGGATATTGAACTTTCCGTACAAAACTGGCGTCCAAAAGCTTTTTTACTTCTTCTCGAATAGCGATGAGTTTTTCTATAGAATGATTCTTTTATTTTTCCCTAGTCAGTTTATGATTGGGATCCCGACCTAACTTGTGTACCATCATATCAGTTAAGATTCCTGACATATCAGTGGGTGACCAAGCAAATAAATTCAAATTTTTTTGAAGAAAAGTTATCAATTGATCACGATTAAGTTCTGAGAGTAAGCCCCAATTTGTATGTATTTGTTTGGATTGTTGGGGTCAAGAAGAACCTGGTTGATTGTTTCTCTAAATTGGGCTTGTTGTAAGGAAGTTTCATCTCGGTAATCGAGATCTTCGATTGGTCTGTCAGGAACTGCCTGACTGATTTGGGATAGATAACAAGACCGGCCAATTATTTGATCTCCTAAGACTTCGCCAATGCCACATGGGGTTAAGAATTTCATCTTTAAATGTGATATAGGTGTTACTACTCCAAACGCGGATAGGTAGGGTCGGCCTAATATAGCGTTATAAACCGATGGTAAATCAACTACGAGGAATGAGAGCATACGAGATGCTACTTTAGGGTATGTTTTCAAAGTTATTTCCAATTGAATGATCCTTGTACTTGAACCAATTCGTTGTCTAGCCCATAAAGAGGTCCTTCGAGGGGCCTTAATTGGCCCTTTTTTAATCCCAATTTGAAGAAGGTATCGAGATAAAGTAAATTGCTTGAACTTCTATTATTTATAAAAATCAATTTCAATTGGTAGTCAACTTTACCATCTGAAACAAGCATTGATACAACTGGAGGATTGGAAGGAGGACATTGTACATGTTCCATGTCATTTTTGTTGAAACTAATAACATCGTCCTTGATCTCATTTTTTGGCTTTTTAACCTTCATAACATCTTCAAGCCGGTCAGGTTAATGTACTTTGGATAATTTGTCCACGACCATATTGACCACGCCTGCAGCAACTCGGCTCTTCGGTGGTTGTTGTTGCCTTTCTTCTGTTTGCTCAGCAGTTTTTTCAGAATCTTTCAGAAATTTTGTCAGATATCCTCTCCAGATAAGTTCTTCTATTTCCTTCTGGAAAGTTCGACAATCCTTAGTGCTATGTCCTGGAGAACGATGATAATGACAATACTTGGTTTGATCTCCCCCTTCTGGATTTTTGGGTGGCTTCGGCCATTTAAGAAACTTTTCACCCCTTATTTATATGAGGATATTTGTTCGAGATTCATTCAAGGGAGTCAGGGTCAAAGGTTTGAACTCCCTAGGAACTTCAGACCCTATTCTGGGTTGCTTTCTTTCTTGAGAATATAAACGGTCATTATTTCTTTTCTTTCCATTGGGCTTTCCCCGTTGATTATTGTCCAACTGCACTAGCTTTTTTGCTTCATTAACTTCCTCTACCACAATGTATGCTTGAGCTATAGATTCTACTTCACGAAAGGTTTGGGGATCATTGTGTGCTAGATATTTAAAAAATTCATCGGGCTCCAATGTCGACATAAAAATATTCAATTTTGCTTCATTAGTTATTCGTGGGATCTGCCAAGCTTCTTCAGTGAATCAAGCCAGGAAATTTTTTAAGCTTTTGGTTGAACCTTGCTTAATTCTGACAAGATGTCAAGGCTGCTTTTCAATTCTTCTACTAGAAGCAAATTGGGTCAAAAAAATGTCAGCTAATTCTTCAAACAATCGAATTGAATTTGGTTGTAGTCGATAGAACCAGATCCAAGCATCTCCTTTGAGAGTCAAGGAAAAGTATTGGCACATCGTCATTTCATCTAGACCTTGGAAACTCATATGATTCTGAAGTGATCTAGGTGATCTATAGGATCAAAACTTCCATCGTAAGCATCCAAAGTTGGCATTTTGAATTTTTGTTGGAGAGGTTGTGTATGGATTTCCATTGTGAATGGTGACCCACGTAAATTGGCAGAGCATCCTTTTGTGCTTTCTCTGAACACATGCTATCAAATTTTCTCTACTTTTTTTTCTACTTGAGAAGTAGCAGCAGATCTCTTTGCATTAAAGTATGTCCTCAACTCTATAGGTTGTGTTTCTTGTCGGGCAGGATGAACATTCTCATGTTCCGATTCTACATTATAGGATACAACCTCACGCTCAGGTGACCTTTGTCCACTTCGAGAGTATCGCGGATTTTGATGGTCCGGATTCTGATTCTGTGAGACGGGACCTAATCGGCCTTCTAATAGTGACCTGCCTCCCGCACTACTAAAGGCCACTTGCTCTTGAATTATCGGTCGGTCCACTTGTTGGATTGTGTATTTTCTTTTGCGGCATTTTCTCTTGTTGGTTATAATATGATCAACCGGGATGGGAAGTCTGTTTCATCCAAACTACATGCAGAGATTCTAAATTGCTTCCGTCATATTATCCATCCGAGTGTTGAATGATTGCATTAACTCTTCCTGCCGGTTTTCCGTCTGAATGACAGCAGGAGGTGGGTTGCTAGTGGAAGTGGCATCTCTTGTAGGAACGTCGGTTTGGGTTCTTGTGCTGACCATTTTTTGAAGAATGGGATGGGAAAGTTGGCTTTTTGTCTATTTTTCACATACGGCGCCAATGATGCGACTTAGATTCAGGATTTAAACAAGTTTAACTAATGCTAATTTTGTGAATAAATGATGCATTAACTATTAGCATTCCGAATTTACACATCACAACTAAATAGATACGAAATTGAGAGAAAGTTAAATTTCCTTCTATCAACTCAAATCATTCATTAATTCTCCATCATATGCAAAGAGAATCAAGAAAAGAAATAGTATGAAGATCTTATTATTTCGAGACAGTTTTTTGTGCCATCTTCTCTCATCTTTCTATGTTCCCAATAGGGGATCTTTATAGTAGTTTTTTTTCAACCGGCACGTCTGATCAGATCATACAGTTTAAAAAATCAATTTTGATCCATTACGACCGGTTATCAAGAACAGTTCTTCCCAAGTGATTTTTAAACCACAGTGGCTTACCTGTTCCCAAACGGCTCTATGACCCAATGGGCCTTTCTTCGATATTAGATCAACCCATATGTTGCTATACCCATCACTTTTGAAGAAAGGGAGGGTGGCAGCTGGTGAGTGGAACAAATGGGGCTCCATTTTTTTTTCTTCTCAATTTAATTAAGTTAGGCGATAATAAGGGCGGTGGGGGGAAGACAGCTGCATGCATGAGAAGGGGGCGTCCATCACCCTAGGGTTTAGGGGTATTTTAGGATTTTAAAATAGCAATTAGGGTTCAGGTGGCATTTGCTGATTTTTTTTTTAGTATCCTAATGATTTTATTTTCCAATTCTTCTTACTCACATGCACATAGTTTAATTTCACAATTATTTGAATTCTAGCTAATAAAATAAAATACCAA
>JAODPA010040262.1:0-12043 GCA_025585075.1 Nepenthes mirabilis | reverse complement strand
TTCCACCATGGCACCATTCCAGAAATCCCTCACCGAAACCCTTCCTTCCGTGAACTGAACTGACCGACAACCCTTGCCTCCCGCAAATTCCCCTTTGCTTCCAACTCCCACACCGCTTATGATTTCCACCACTGATATTTTATCCCAACCAGTTCAAACCCTACCCCATGCCTCACCGCTCATATTACCGAAAGCCATCAGCATGGCAACATCTGTGGAGAACAAAGCGGATACCAGCAGAGCAAGTTCGCACCACCCACCACTCACCCAACCCTCTGGTAATCTCGTTTTAGTTCTGGCCACAAACCCTCCCCCTAAACTGCCGATAAAGACATTGCCACCTACCGCAATGACCTCTTGTCGAGAACAAGGTCTGTGCTTTGATGGTGAAGAATGGTTTTTATGTATAATGGTTGGGGAACAAACTTCATTATCCTGGAGCCACAAATTCAAAACCCCAAATTAACATTGCAGTAAGAGTTTCCAACACCACAGCTCAACTCCTAAACAAGAAATCAATCACTCCGTTGCGGGACAAATTTGATTACTTTGCTTGGCAAACAGAGTTTCTGTCAAGAGAAGAATCAACCAAATGGGTTGCAGAAGAAATTTCAGCTATAACAAACTTATTATTGAGACTGTCGACAATTTTGGGATCACATTATCAAGATGTGGACAGCCGCATTGAAGGGGGTGAAACTCGTCCTCGCTTGTTAGCACCACCACAGGCAGGAATTGTTACTCTCAATGAGGAACTGAGTGGCTCTATTCTAACTTATTCGTACTTTTGCTTGTTTCCAACAGTTCAAGGAAGTTCCAAATACCATCCCATGGTCAAATCTGTTCATCTAATTGCGAGTCTCTCTACAAGCTATCATGAAAATCAGGAAAGCAAATTAAAATGTTTGGTACATTACTTTGAATGGGTCAATCCTCCGTTACAATCTATTATTCCGAATCAAGACCACAATGTATTCGTTGTTATGAAATCCTTCAGAGCAATTGCTCTTCCTAGAGCTGGAAGCTCTGGGCTAACGAGTCTTGCAACTAGAGCTCATCATTCTAATGAGGCAGAGCATGTTTTAGAGTGTCCAAGCTATCCCAGGCTGCATAACAGCATTCCCAGCTCATATGACCATGCATCCATTCGTCGAGGTCACCCGGTTTACCAACAAGTATGTGCATCTTGTTATTCAATGTCACTACTTCTTTATCTAGACCTATTTGGTGAGGCTCACACAGCAGACGAAGTAAATGCTGTGGCAGCTCAAATTAAGGTAGTTGATGAGCCCAACGATGAGGGTGCAATGTTCACCCGCCCGGGCAAGCTAAGTGATAGTTTCCGTCAACCATATGCAAATGAGCAAGCAGCTCGGTTTGCTACTGGAGGGGCATCTCTTCCTGATCTAATCAATAGCAAGGGTTGCCATAATGCTGAGCCAGAGATAGAGGAGAGGAAATTAGTGAGCAACCGGATCCTATCACATAAATGGATGGTTGGGGACTTGTGGAATTTGCTGGTGGACTGCTCCTCCACAAGGGTGACAGAAGCAATAAGGCTCAGTTTTGCTGCCAACAATCCTAAGTGGCTCAAGTATTTGCCGTTGGCTGAAGGGAGTCATAATATAGCTTGGCGCTCATCTATAACGATTGGTTCCCTTGCAGCCATGTATGGAAGCCCTTCCCCATCGCTGATTTACTATGTCTAAGGCACTTCTTCTACAGCATTTGTAGATGATTTACTATGCCTAGTCCTGATTGGCTTCCCAAAGCTGGCCACCAGCGCAGTAGGAGCTTGCCTAATTTTATGTGTTATTGGAAATGGCTTGTATGCTTGCTGGATTGCCCAAAGAATTGGATTACACTCTAAGATTTTGATCAAATCCCTTGAACCAGTATCCAAGTTTTGTGACCGGAATTGACCCACTTATTTAATGCTTAGGGCTAGATTCATTTGGATGTCTCTATGGATTGTGGCTGTGATTGGAACTTTGAATTTGTACTTTCCACCATTGATTAAGATTGCATTAGTATTGAGCTTAGCTTGGGCTGCAGAGGTTCGGCAGAATTGCTAATTTGACAATGAGTTGGATGGTTGCTCTGTATTATTTTGAGGATAATTGTATTACCCTTCATCGTGGAAGCGCTTGTCGTGGGTCTCCCTTTGTGCCTGCCATCGGAGCACTGTGGATTTGGGCTCGGGGTTTAAATATGCTTGAAGGAGAATATGGATGCATTTTTTTTATGCTCCTTGCTGCTTGGATGTCATACAATCTGTCTACCGATATGGAAAATGGCTGGGCCTTTGTGCAAGTTACAGCATGCGGGACAATTTTTACGAGAAGCCTCCTACCAATGATTATAGATGCATCGCATGCAGCAGAGAGGTTGCCGAATGCTGACGGTGTCGCAATCTCTAGGATAATGACAATGAAAACATCTTTACCAGTGATACGAATGCTAACATGCACACTAGGAATAACAGGGAAACGGATTCGTCAAGTGATATTGGAGATTGTGATAAACCTTGAGGACAAGGTTTTTCTAATGGAGACGGCAATGTTACGGCCTGAAATTCTGATTTTTTGTTTTTTTGATTTTTTTTCTCTACTGTTTCTATTACCTGTTGTTATCATGTGATCTGTTAATTTTGTTCAGTTGCTTTTCAACCGAATCAGTTATGGCCTTACTTTAAAACTGCCACTATGTAGTTGGGGAGAAGGTAATTGGAGTTACTGCCTCTTTTCCCTCTCTGCCTTTCCCCCTCTATTTAATTTATGGACATGATTATTAATTATACCATGTTTATATTGACCTAAACTCTGTTATGAATTTTGACACCACACCTCAACACAGAGTGAACCCCAAGGTTTACAATGGCGAAGCTTGTCTCCGAGGGAATTGTTGCAGAAGCAAAGGCAAACACAGCAGCAACATCATACACTTTAAAACTACGAAATCATAGCATTAATGCAACAAGAGTGACAGTAATGAATTATTAACAAATCTTGGGAGCACCAATACGAGTAGCTGCCCAGAACCTGGTTTTCAAACTTGACAAAAGATTAATCCGAAGCACCTCCCGGAGCCGTCTGTAAAGAAAGTGGGCAAGCCGGGGGGAAAAAACAGTACTCCGAGAATCGAAACTAGATTATTCTAAGCAGTTGTGTCGCTGTCCAAGATTGCTCAGGCCCAAGCTGAACCACTTTAATCTGCAGGAAGGAAGCAAAAACCACGTATCAGCAATCACAAAGAGGCCAGTCTGTTTGAGTGATGAGTCTCATACTACCCGCATAAAGTTTTTCCTGCTTATTGGTGTTGGCATGTAATTCTCGCTCAAGCGAGAGATTGGCAGAATAAGGGCAGTGGGAAATTATCCAAACGTTGGCCCTTGATGTATGCTCGACATGCGTTCAAGTGCAAGATTTGCAATAGTTAGTCCTTGATGCCCGCGTGGCAGATTGACGAAATGATCTTGTGCAACCAGGGCTCCAGCAAGCAACTAGTAGAATCCTTGCGCACGAATGATGCTCGATCGACACAACAACAGGGTATGAAAGTGATATGATGAAGTCATGGTTTTATAGCAAAAAGGAGATGAAGGGTTCGCCACTTTTTCGGGCAATGATTTTGTTACGGCCTAAAATTCTGATTTTTGATTTTTCTAATTTTTTTTCTCTACTGTTTCCATTACCTGTTGCTGTCATGTGATTCGTTAATTTTGTTCCGTTGCTTTTCAACCGAATCAATTATGGCCTTACTTTAAAACTGCCACTATGTAGTTGGGGAGAAGGTAATTGGAGTTACTGCCTCTTTTCCCTCTCTGCCTTTCCCCCTCTGTTACTTTTTCTCTCTCGAATTGTCTTTCCCTTCTGTCTCCCACTCCCTTTCCCTCTTTCCCCTCTGCTTGATCTCTCCTCCCCGGCACTCTCATCGTCTTGCCTTCGATCTCCAAGTTGGACCATGGAATACGTATCAAATGATACTTTCATTGAGACAAAAGCAAACGAGATAACGATCGAATACCAAGCATTTGAAGTACTCGAAGCCTCCATTGCAAAGCTGTCGAGGGAGATGATGGACATCGTAGCAACCGTCCGGCAACATACAACAAGAATCGCCATCCTTACTTTCACAATCAAGCAGCTCCAACAATCCATTGGTAACATTCTTTCATCGCTCAACAAAATCGAGCAAAACCCTAGCTTACCACCGCTCATGGCTTCTTCTGCCGTTACTTTCCACCCTCCAACTCTTCCAGCCACTCAAATCGCCACCATTGGTTCCACCACAGCACAAACCCAGTCTTCCATGGCTGAAATCCGTCAACCGCCCACAAGAATCGTGCCACAAACTATTTCGTGGCCGCCGACCCCTTCACCATTAGTGGCAACTCCCTCTGTTAGTGTCCTTCCTCCACCGTTGCTTCCAACTACTACTTCGTTTATGGCACCTTCGACCACGATGCCGCCGCCGCCGCCTCAAACTCCAACCCAAACCTTACCCATAAAGCTACAGTCCCTTCTGTCTCCCTCACTCCCTTTTCTTCTTTCCCCTCTGCTTGATCTCCCCTCCCCGGCACTCTCATTGTCTTACCTTCAATCTCCAAGTTGGACTATGGAGCACGTATCAAATTTGTATTCCATTTTGGAGAAACATTGATATACTTTTTCCCTTGGTTTTTTTAAGGATTGCCACATAAAAATTTATCGAGTACGTTGTGTTGTGGATTGTTCTATTATTTTGCTTCCTCACATATAAAAGCAAATGGGAGAGGTTTGATCCCAGTTGTCTGTCCGGTTTTCTCTCAACACAATCAACATATAATAATGGAAGCCCTTGTTATGCACTCAACAAGGATCCTAAATGGATGAACAAGCCATTCGTGCAATTTTTACAGGCATGCAAGTTCATCTTCGGAAGTGGTATGCCGTTACCTTTGCATTTTCAACACAGACAAAATCTCGGTAACTAGCCTCCATCTGCACATGAGGGTTCCACAACACAGCATCCAACCAACTGCACATTGACAAATAGAAGAGCTTTAGCATGGGGAATGCTGATAGAAGGAACGTTTTCGAAAACAAAATAAGCATGTCATATATGAGGTTGCAAAGACACATACTTAGTATTCTTTAAAAGTATTGTATCACCCAAGCCATTTTCAAGGTATAGCTCATTTGGAGCGTCGAGATAAATGCAGTCTACAAATCCAGGAAAAGTGATCACATCCCTGAACGATGAAAGCATCAGTTCAAATCCCAGAAAATTTGTTGAAAGATTCAACAAGTAATCACAGCAAAATCCAATAATCTGTTGAAAACCCCTATCTTTTTTTCCAGATAAGCACTTGCATTGCTCTGTAAATATTTCTCAAAGGAAGAATCCGAGTTATAAAGTTGAAATGGAGTAATAAATTTGATGGAACTTAGCAGAAAGAGGAAAAGAAAACAATATTGGAGCTAGCTACCCTGCAAATTCAAATACATAGTTTCCACTTATTGAGTTTTATGTTACTCCCTTATGAGTCCTATACTCATTGACGTGTCATGTAGAGGTACACTCAGGTGGATGTGTCAAGCAAGGGTCGGCCGAGTGTCAGAGTTTACTTGAGGATTCATGCAATGTCTTTACAAGGTCGTCCGAGTGTCAGCCAAATGGCATAAGTCACGGGAGTATCACACAAAGTGTGAGGACCGGCCAAGTAAAAGCCATCTGTGTGTGGCAGGCGCAGGATAGACAACCATGTGCCAATCCCTATACGAACAGCACATGGAGAGTACATGTGCATGAATTGCCCAAAGGAGGTTACATTTAATGCATGTGAGGAACACACATATACCTATATTGCTATACAAGCTTCGGCGTGGTTTGCTAGGATTAAGAAAATAAGTACTTATAAAATTTTTGAATCTTTTGAGTGCCGACACAGTGAAAGAAAAAAGGGAAAGCGAAAAATGGAAGAAAATAAAGATTTACTCATCCGTTTAAGATTCAAATCGTGTTTCATTCTTAAACAATCTTAGGTACATTATTATTAGTATTGAGAAGAACATTTTATCAATCATTTTCTTCTCGTTTACTCTTATATTCTCTATTGCTTGGGCTTGCTATTACAAGGTATCGTATCCTTGTGTTATTGAGATTTTTATAACTAGGATAGCCGTATAGTGGATATTTTTCAAACTTACAGTCTCAGGATTTTTCCCCTTAATTTTTAAAGGGATTTTCTACGTAAAATATTCTGCTTCTTTATTTGTGTTTATTGTCATGCGGTGTGTATTATCATACCATCTCTTTACAGGTTTAAATAAAATGTTCAAAAACAATACTTGTAGATTTTAGTTCTCAACTTTGTGTGCAAAGCTTTGATGTCCGAATTCTAAAATTACTTTTTCGAGATCTGTGAAAGTATTCCCATATTTTAGGCTCCCTACAAATCTAATAGTTAGTATTAGAAGTTGGATAGATAATAGTAAAGACTGTATAGTCATTTAAATCACTTAATATAATCTCTATTATTTATCCACTCAACTTTTAATCATAACCGATAAGTTCACCTACTTTTCCACAAGAGAAGTCATCTTTCAAACGAGTTCTAATTTCCATTTGTAAAATGAACTATAAATATGATATACACACCTTTCCTCCTCGCCCTCTCGTGGATTCTTAGGATCTGGATCTTTATTTAGTGTTTTGCAACCTTTCAAACCTCGGACTGATGCCGCTGTAACAGAAGCCTGCATGATCACAGCTAGTTATCATGCACACAACTATAGTGCTTAATTGAAAGCCTTCTAGAAAATCAATGACACCAATTAGCTTAGCAATGTGAAGCACTTCCAAATATTAATCATTATTGTTCATTATTATTGTAGAGTTTTTTTCTACCTTGCTTACGTTGCTTTATTTGATGAAGAGAGTAAAGGAATTCGAATATTTTTACTGTGGAGAATAAATTCATCAAGATTTTAAAACAGGAAGATTGATACTTACACGGAAGTATGTATGCAAGGCTGCTGTAAATGAAAATGCTTTCCTGTCTGTATTGGCTATAGTTAACTCCGTAGAAAGGCTAGTCAAATCTAGAGTGACCTGAATCAAAACAAAAGGGGCACAAACATAAGTTCGACTTGCAGCATCCATTGCACACTAGGGCATGCCTACGTACAGGGGCTGATCTGCAATTTTTTTCAAGTAGGATAAATATACAAAGTAATTTTGTAAAAATTATTGTGAAAAATCATGACTTCTATAGTTTCACAATTTTTTAAAACATAGTAAATATAAAACAAATATAATTGTTATTTTTTCCATTAAAAAGTTTGCAAGAATTTGACTAATCTCACGTAGAGATAAATGAATCATAGTGATCAATAAATAAATTTAATGAGGTCAATAACTGAGTCAATAAAAAATTTCAATTCAATTTAATATATTTGTTTCTTATTTCTTTTTATTTATAAAAAATTTAATAAGGTCAACTAACCTCACTCTAACCATAATGTAGATCTGCTGCCAGCTACATAGAAGTTTTGGATACCAAAAACATGGAAAGGTAGTAATAAGAGATTGGTGGCATGAATCAGTAGAATTAGGGTAACTTTGTGATGATATAAAGCAGTCATTAAAAACAAGAAATAAGACTAACCTGTTTACAATCCAAAAAACAGCAAAAATACCAGAATCGATTGAATCACCGATTCGCAATCCATGTAATGTGGGTTTTGAAGAATAGAGGAGAAAATAATATGCCCACAAAAAATTTTCTCTCACCTCTCATTCTCAAAACATGAGATTAATTTGCCTCACTTTCATTTCACGAAAGAAGAACCATGTTCTCAATTTTTCTTCTCTGCCAAAATCAGAAAGGAGTTTTCTCTCTTCATTTAGCTTGATAACGTGAGGTGGCTGAAAGGGATAATAGAGAGAGTTTTCTCATGAAAACCCAGAGCCTTTTTGTCCCTTCTCTCATCTACAACCTCCATGTCATCCACAACAAAAATGGAGTCGACTTCCCACCTCAACTGCCATAGAGCAATTTTCACGCCAAACAGAAAATATCTGGAAGTTAAGAGGACAGTGTGAGAACCGATCAAGGAGAGAGGGAGATGGGTGGGGATATGGGTTGACCAAAATAACGTCCCTATTACTTTGGCCATGGATCAGGTCGGGTTGCCCCATTATAGGTAGACCTGATCAATTCAAGATGTCCAATCTATGAAAATTTAAAGGAAAAGAAAAAAAAATTGAAGGAAAATAGTTTTTCAAATTTAGATTGTATGGAAATCACAATAAAAAAATATGATGAAAAATATGTATTAGAATATCCATATTTGAGGAAAGAGATTTTCCTTGGATTTTTTCATTTTCATTTTTCCCTCATAAATTTCCTTTTATTCAAACTTTTTTAGATCCAAACGAACCCTTAATGCATGGGGAAATGATATGTGCATATCTAATATAACCAAGTTGACAATCAAAACTCGGATTTACATAATTGCACCTTGTACAAAGCTCGGAAGCTGAAATCCCACATTGCCCGACTGTAAGGACTGTCCTTCAGCTCAAGAGTTATTACAGGTTTCCCTTCCACATTCTCAGAATCGACAAGTGACCAGTCCATATTCCTTGCAAATCCATGCTGCAGGCCACATGAGCATAATCAATGTTCAAAACAAGATCATTTATTGATCTTACTTTACAACAATGAAGGAATTGACAAACGAATTGACAAAAACATCAAGGAAATTTTCAGTCATTCAGTCGTATTCCAAAAGGAAAAGGCCACTTCCACTTTCTAGCATAAAAGTCAACAATAATTTGAAGAAGCCAGAAAGAAATGCAATCGCAAATACAATACTTTAGAGGGAAAGCAATAAGTTTGGGGAGTGCAAGAAGAAAGGAACAAGAAGAAACAATGACACTTTATTACAAACGCTTCACTAAATAAGATAGCAATAACTTCAATAATGTAAAAAAACATGATCTACTCATAGAAGGCTTAGAAACACTTTTCTTACTGATTTATACAAACCGTTTTTCGCCTAGATTCATAGAGGAACTATTGAATTCAATTGCTGGCTGTTGAAATATCAAAAGGTC
Source organism: Nepenthes mirabilis (assembly GCA_025585075.1). Taxonomy (NCBI): domain Eukaryota; kingdom Viridiplantae; phylum Streptophyta; class Magnoliopsida; order Caryophyllales; family Nepenthaceae; genus Nepenthes; species Nepenthes mirabilis. Next base: position 2,938 of record JAODPA010040262.1, on the reverse strand, counting down.
TCCAGTTACCATGACTTTTAAAGTGAAGTAATATTCCTAAAATCACTTAAAGCTGTGAAGATAATAAATTCCTATCTATGATCACCTGGAGACAATCACTATTTCACTTCACTACAAAAATTATGCAGGCTATTGGGCCAGGTGGCATTATGACATAAGCTACACAATATCTTTGATAACTTTTGAGTGACACAACAGCATTGTAAGGTGGGAAAAGATAGGAAGATAACTTCAGGAATTGGTGAATTTAAGCTATACTAAGAAGATGTCACAGGTCATACCTGTTGAATTGGCCCCGGTCCAAACTGCGGAAAACAATGAGGAATGCCTCCACTATCATAGCAGAGATTATATCAGCAGTTACGACAAAAAAGAGGCACTCTCTTTAATACTTCTGAGGAGATAAAAAAGCGCTTCCTTCCACTCCCTAGCTTCCCAACTCTGTAGTTCGGTCAATAACAAGAAAGAGAATCAGGTAGTAAACAAACCAAAGAGAGGAAATAACCTGATGGGTTTCTGCCCATTAAATACAGCATCTGGCCTAACGAAAAGCACATCTTTGCCATTTGGAATTTTCCAGGATGTAATACATGCACCAAATAAATAGATGTCCGCCTCACTGCACCAAATAAACATCTTCAAAGTATAGGAGAAATGAATTGGAATTATTTGGATAGTAACTCATAGATCAAAATTTTCAACTTTAATTTACCAAAATTCACATTCAAGCTCATTTGGAGTTCTGTAGTGGGTAAAAAAAGATAGGAAGTAATGGACGAGTACGTACCAACCATGAACCGATGTAAGGACAACCTTCGGCAAGTTCCCCAGTCCTTCAGTAACTCTCACTCCTTCACAGGTGCTTGCTTTATTTAAACTGGCAGATGACAAAACTGACGATCTTCACAAGAAAGCAACAAGTGTAAGAAAATTTAATAAGATTAACATTTCAATCACAAGCTAATTAAATTGATAAACATGAGAAGGAGAAACAGAGGGAGTTCACCGGTTTAGTTGCCATAGCTTCGAAGATGGAATAGATGGAAAGAAAGCAAACATGGAAACTGTCGACATCTGTCATTAAATTTGCAGAGTGGTAGATCAAGAATTTTTGTCCAGTGGGATCAACGAAAGTTAGTAATTCAAAAAAAAAAAAATCTAAGAAAATGCAGAATAAATAATTGAAAAATTAAGTACGGTAATGTCATTAAATTTGGGGAAAATTAACAGCTATCCTTGAGCATTCTAATTTTGGGGGTGAAGCCAATATCCATATATGTGACACAAAAGCATTCGTCCATTTGATCACACCTTTGATTACACAATACTATGCACTTCACTACACGGAAGAGACTCTCCACAATTATCATCACAAACAAAGAAACAAATTAAAATCTACTCTACATCAGCTAATTTAACCAAATTTACCACAACATCTTTTTTTGACGAGGTTNATCTAAGAAAATGCAGAATAAATAATTAAAAAAAATTAAGTACGGTAATGTCATTAAATTTGGGGAAAATTAACAGCTATCCTTGAGCATTCTAATTTTGGGGGTGAAGCCAATATCCATATATGTGACACAAAAGCATTCGTCCATTTGATCACACCTTTGATTACACAATACTATGCACTTCACTACACGGAAGAGACTCTCCACAATTATCATCACAAACAAAGAAACAAATTAAAATCTACTCTACATCAGCTAATTTAACCAAATTTACCACAACATCTTTTTTTGACGAGGTTTAAGCTCTTAATCTGCCACATGAAATAAATAAATAAACAAATCCACGACGAAGGGAAGTTGTGCACATTACAACGAGAAAAAAAATATAGAAAATTAAAATTGTGCAACTATATAAATATATAAAGTAAAACCATGCAAAACAACGGTTGGAAAACTATGGAAGAAAAATAAATGTATTTTGTTTGGTTCGCACATCGTAAAACTGAGAAAATCTGAAGTTTTAGCTATAGATGATCTATTAGAAATTTTGACAGCTTTATATAATTATAAAATCCATAATTTACAAACTTTAACATCCATATTTTTACTATCTGTAAACCAACTCGAAAATACATTGAAATTTATTACAGCTTAACACATTCAATGAGGGAGCCAAACCTAGAGTAAGCATAAAATTCAAAACACAAAAAAGTTAGTATAAGTTCTAAAGAAGATAACAGTTTCCTGTACGCGCACAAGCCAGCGAGAGGGGAGGGGGAGGGAAGGGAAGGGAACGGCTTCTCAGTTTTTGTAGATCAGGGTAGCATTTGGGAAGAGAAATCAGAAATGCAAATAAACCCAGCGCTTTCTTAGATTAGGCTGTGAAATTAACNAAATTTAATGAGGTCAATAACCGAGTCAATAAAAAATTTCAATTCAATTTAATATATTTGTTTCTTATTTCTTTTTATTTATAAAAAATTTAATAAGGTCAACTAACCTCACTCTAACCATAATGTAGATCTGCTGCCAGCTACATAGATGTTTTGGATACCAAAAACATGGAAAGGTAGTAATAAGAGATTGGTGGCATGAATCAGCAGAATTAGGGTCAGTTTGTGATGATATAAAGCAGTCATTAATAATCCAAAAACAAGAAATAAGACTAACCTGTTTACAATCCAAAAAACAGCAAAAATACCAGAATCGATTGTGAAAAAGCACGTTTCGGTGTTTACGTATTTCGACCCCGTTACAAGTATAGCGGAAGCAATAATAAATTTATTAAATTAAATATCCGATACACGTAAGGGATATTTAACTCTAGATGATGACGAGATTCTCAATCATGCACAATATAATAATGACAAGCAATCAAGATATAGCCAAGCATAAACAATAGTAAAAAGATCCGATTTTTTGTTACGAAGTGAAAACTCGATACCCACGGTATCAAGAAAAACACTCCGGGCTTCAACGGCCAG
>JAODPA010040240.1:0-12042 GCA_025585075.1 Nepenthes mirabilis | reverse complement strand
TATATACGTCCTGATGAGGATTGTTTTATGATTTGGACATTCGTTTTGGATTTGGATATTTGATTGAGTAGGAGACTACCATTGGATTTTGGATTTTAGATTTCTATTGGATTTATTTTATCGGCAATTTGAATTTATTCTATCATTCGAACGGATTTTATCAATTTAATCTTCTCTCTGATTTATTGGACTCCTTTTGTTTAAATATGATACTTGTTGAGTATTAGGCTCACTTTTCCTATTTTATCCTTTCAGAGTAGAATATTCGGATGCATTGTAGGAGTATGGTCGTGATTTGTCAACCATTCGTTCAATTTGGTGAGTTCTAGTCTCATTATGGTATAATTTGACAGCTGATGTAATTGTATTATGAAATTTGCATGATATAGGCTGATTGATATATTTTAGAAACAGTTAGAATTGTTACCTCCCTTACGATAATTGTAGAGAAGGTCGTATTTATATTTGTTCGGACGGTTATCCGATGAGATCCTGTGTAGATTTTTGTTTTGTCGGGTCTTATGTATTTGGTTTGTTACATCTGAATTTTTGGAACTTAGCATTATTTATTGAATTTATTTGGGATTTAAATTTTAAAAATTATAATTAATTATTTAAATCGTCCTACTTGGTCCGGGTTTGTGACGGCATTCCTTTGGCATGTTATTACTATTCAAAACACGCATAAACATTGGTTAGGTTTGAAATTTAATTTTGATTCAATATTTTGATTGACCTCGAAATTTATTAGCTTAATTTAATTAATCATCAGTAAAAGAATATTTTGGGGTCCATACCTTACATTTCTCCCCTCATAAAAATTTTGTCATCAAAATTTCACGTACCTCAATGTGGAAACAAATGCGGATATTTCTCCCGGATTTCGTTTTCCTTCTCCTAGGCGGCTTCCTCAAAGGAGTGATTCCTCCATAGGACCTGTGCCAATGGGATCACCTTGGTGCGATGTATTTGATCTCTTTTTTCTAAAATTTGAATCGGGTCCTTGTTATATGATAAATCTTCGTTAATCCTTGACAGTTCATGTTTAATGATATGCGAGAGGTTGTGGACGTATTTTTAGAGTATCTGTACATGAAAAACATTACGAACATCATCTAAAGTTGGAGGTAGAGCCAGTTGATATGCAACCTCTCTGATCCTTTTTAGAATCTCAAAAAGTCCAATGAATCTTTGTTTCAGTTTTCCCTTAAGCCCAAAACAAGAGACTCCCTTCGATGTAGATATTTTCAAAAATACGTGATCCCTGACTTTGAAATTTAACTTTGATCTTTTGTGGTCAGCATAATTATTTTGTCAATTTTGAGTAACCTTCAATCAATTTCAAATCAGTTGAATTTTATCAGATGTCTCTTAAATAATTTCTAATCGTAAGAGTTTCCTATTTCCAATTTTTTCCTATTGAATGGGAGAATGGCACTTCCTTTCATACAATGTTTCAAAAGAGGCCATGTCAATGGTCGCCTAGTAACTGCTGTTGTAGGCAAACTTAGTGAACAATAAGTAATCGTCCCAGTTCCCTTTCATTTCCATCATTGAAACCTATAGCATATTCTTTAGAATTTGGGTTATTTTCTCCGACTGCCTATCCGTTTTGGGATGATAAGTCGTGCTAAATTTCAAATTAGTGCCCAACTCCCTATGCAAACTTTCTCATAATTAAGGGACAAACATCGTGTCTCAATTTGACACGATAGAAGTTGGTATCCTATGAAGTCTCACTATCTTGTTAATGTACAATCTCGCTAAACGGTCCCTTGAGAATGTCATCCGAACTGTTATGTAGTGAGCTGACTTTTTTAGTCAATTTACGGTTACCCAAAAGCATCATGATTCCTTGATGTCATCGGTAATCTCATAACAAAATCCATCGTTATATATTCCCACTTCCAACTAGGGGTTGATATAGGTTGCAAAAGACTCGGTGATTTTTTGTGTTTAGCTTTTAATTGTTGATAGATCAAACATCTTCCCACGTAGGCCGTAATTTTCCTCTCCATATTATGCTATCAAAAGATCATTCTCAATTCTTAATACATTTTATTAATTTTGGATGGATAGTGTAGTTCGATCGATGAGTTTCATTCAAAATTTCATCATTTAATTTCTTAATATGGGGTACACATATTTGCTTTCGAAACCTCCATACTTTCTTAAGCGCATACATTAACATTTGCCATTGACTCCCTATTCAAATACCCGACAATGTCCACTAAGAATGGATCGTCCATTTGAGCTCTTTTAATTCTCTCAATTATCTTCGATTGTACATGAAAGTAAAACAAAATTATTCGTGTACCTTGACAATGCCTCTTAATGTTACATTCTTTCATGTAATTCAACATCTCCATTTCTTTGATCTTCAAATGAGTCATAAGATTTGCCATTTGGCGGCTCAAGGTATCTACTATCACATTTGCTTTCCTTGGTTGATAATCGATTTCGCAATCATAATCCTTTGAAACATCCATCCATTTCTTTCGTCTCATATTCAACTTCTTCCGTGAGAACAAGTACTTCAAACTTTGTGATTTGAATGGATCAAAAATCTTTCCCCATAAATATAGTGCTTTCGTATTTTCAACATAAAAATCACTGCTGCTAATTCCAAGTTGTGTGTCAGATAATTCTTTTTCATATGCATTCACTTGTCTTGATCGGTACGCAATCACTTTACCATGCCGCATCGAAAGACACCTCGAAAGACACCCCAGGTCGTGCTTCGATGCATCACAATAAACCACAAATCTCTCAAATCCTTCCAAGATTGCTAAGATTGGGGCAGTTGTTAGGTGGTCTTTCAATTCCTGGAATCTCCTTTCACATTCATTAGTCCAAACAAACTCTCCCCTTTTTTGAGTCAAGTGGGTTAATGGCACAGCAACTATTGAGAAAGTTTCCTGAAAACTCACAATACTCATACATCATTTGAAAAACCGTCTTTATTGCTTCCTCATTCTTAATCCTTAATTGGTGATAATCCGAAAGAAGATCTTTCTTTGAAAACACTTGTGTTCTTTGTAATTGGTCAAATAAGTTATCAATTTTTAGCAATAGGTACCTGTTCTTAATAGTTATCTTATTCAACTCCTAATAATTTAGGCACAGCTGCATAGATCCTTCTTCACAAGGAGCATTGATGCATCCCATCGTGACCCACTTAACCTAACAAAGCCCTTCTTCAACAATTCTTGTAATTACGTCTTCAATTCCTTCAACTTCGATGGTACCATTTTATACGACGCCTTCAACATTGGCGCTGCTCCTGGCAGTATCTTTGTCTTGAACTCAATTTCTTGATTTGGCGGCAAACTCGGAAGATTCTTCTAAAAAAATATCTTCAAATTCACACACTACTAGGATCTCTTTAAAAGGAACATTGTGGCTTCCGATGATGATCACATAAGCTAAATATGCTTGATACCCACTTTTTATAAAATGACATGCATGTTGGGCCGAAATTACGTAAGTTGATTGTTTTTGTTTTATCCATTGAAAGTAAAATGGTTCACAATCCGGAATCAAAAAATATACCATTTTGTGGAAACAATTTATACTAGTATGATAACTCGCTAATTAATCCATGTCTAAGATTGCATCAAAATCATGCATGTTTAACAAGACCAAATCTGTGGCCAACTCAAATCTATTCACCCAAATAATATGTCTCGGATATATAATGGCAGTCACTAAGGATGACCCCATAGTTATTGACACAACCAAAGAAAAATCTATAATCCTAGGGGGTGATAATGGATGGGAAACAAATTTTGGAGACATAAATGAGTGTGTTAACTCGAAATCCAACAAAACATTGGCGGAAGTTTTAAAAATTGTGAGTATACCTTAAATCACCAATGGAGATGCATTCACATTTTGGGTCGTCACTGCAAAAGCTCTCCCCAAAGAGCTTGGCTTCCTCATTGTTTGCCTCAAGGGGTGAGGGCAATCCTTAATCATATGGCCTGATTGGCTATAGTTGAAGCATGCCCTCGATTGCTTGTAGAAGGGCCTTCCTCCATACATCTTTTCACAAAGAGGGCACATGGACTTCGATTGTTGTGGGCCTAGTACTCTCTAGATTTTAGTTCCTCTCTTCCCCTTGTCCATCGGCTTCATCTTCTTGTGGGATCCTCCTGATCCCGTGTTTTGGCCTTCTCGGCTAGTGGTCTCCTTCTTGAAGAATTTCTCTCTCTCTAATTTTTGTTTAAACAACAGGGCTCGATTTAACACCTCTCCATACGTTCTTTGTCTCAACATCACCAACTGCAAATAGTGTCGTGCAGCTCTTGTATAAATTTCTTTGCTCTCCTTGCTTCGTCTAGGATGACATGGGGTGTATAACGAGACAATTCTATAAATCTAGCGTTATATTCGCCATAGTCCCTTCTTTTGTTGTAGATGAGAAAATTCATCTTTCTTCTGCTTCCTCAAACTTTTTGGGAAGTATTTCTCCATAAGTGCCTCCATGAGCGCATCCCAAAAATCTGCTTGTTTTTAAGTCCCAAAATCATTTTCTTCATTGACTACCAATAATCTGCCTCTACTTTTAGTTTGTAGGAGGCAAACAACACTTTTCTCCTCCTTTGGGTGGCAAATTATTTCAAGGACTTTCTTAATTCGTCGAATCCAAATCTCCGCCCTTGTGGGGATCTGGATCCTCTATCAACTTTGACGCCCACTTATTAATGAAGCGATCGTATGCTGTCATAGCCACCCCAGGATTTGTGACTGTCGGCTTTAGATTTTGCCGTCTCCAGGCTATCGACTCCATCACATCCGTCATTCTCGCTATAATGGTGAGATAATCCTCATGATTAGGGTGAAAACTCGATCCTTCTTGACCAGCTAATATTTTTGAGCCTATCATGAAGCAATCAACCAATTTAAATTTTCAAATCAAATAAGATACTCTCCTTATGATTTTTTTCTATGCCAGTTTTGTCACTTCTCCGATCTCGAAAATTGATTATATTAATTTCTTAACCCATAATTAAATCATCTCATATTTAAATTCTTAAGACTTAAAATTCAAGTGTTTATTCTATTGACTAAAAACCAAAAACAAATATCGGGACGCAAACTTGCAAATCAAATATTGTTAAATGATTCAAATAAAATAATAATTTAAATCATAGGATCTAAATGTTGTGCCTGAGAGTAGCTCAAAATACTTACAATTATAAGATCTCAAATCATATGTAAAGAAAAATATCTTTACTAATTTAGAGTCATATTAATCATAACTCAACCGAACTATTGTAAAGAAAATCGAAATCAAACTTAAAACGTTGTCCAGATGATATTGTCATTGATCGGATACAATAAAATTCAAATTAACCAACATTTAATAATTTAAATTATAGTTCTGTTTCAAACAACACATTTAACATTTGACATATCAACACTCTAAACTATTTCCCGAATAGCCGTCTTTCGAAAATGATCACCTACAAGTTAGTTAGAGCCCTCTAATATATGAGGTTAGCGAAATAAATATAAGAGTGAGCCAATTGCTCAATAGGACTTTCATCTGTAAAGATATATCGAAGAAACATATTGGATAATAATATGATCCAAAATCCAAAAAACTGGTAGTATTATTTTGCAAACATATCATTCATAATTCAAAACTAATGTTCAATTATACCGAACCGTATAAATACATAATCATGATTAAATCTGTATTTTTCAATGTCAAACATGTAAAACTATGTAAATACATAAAATATGATCAAATTATATTAATGCGTATAAAGGACTGAGGATCAGTGATGACCTCACTAACAAAGAAAAAATATTGAAACTCGAATTGTGATTGTTTTCACATAACCAAATGCCATATGTTACTGTTTAAAACCTATAGGTGGGTTGTCGATATATAACCCTATAGACGAAGTTGAACGCCACTTTTCTGACTTGCGGATGATTGGTTTGACGTTCGATTTACTTATAATATATTATGACATGTCCAAATTTATTCTATCAATTTTTTATAATTATTTATACTTAATTAAACTAAAACATTACTCAATATGAACATATTCTAAGATTTTCTCGTACTTGGGAAAATACTTTATCATCAAATTTGATGTAGTGTTTTTTCCATATTCCTTCAAATATATGACTAGTAGTGACTTTATTGTTAAATTTAGAAACATGTAGAAGTATTCTATAATGATCAAGATAGTTCTACAATCTTTTAGCACTTTTATGAATTTAGAAGACATGTAGAACATTAAAGCTTAAGAATTTAGGAATTAAACATGATTCATACAATTTTTTCTCGAGTATAAAACATGTATGCACAATTATATGGTGATTCAAGACATGCAGAAGTATATACTTAAAAATTAAAGATATGTAAGAAACAACATGACAAAAATCTAACACTTAAAGATGTTGTACATGGATTGAAGACATTAATTTCATAAAATTGCATGAAATGGGATTGAAATCATATTCATACAAAATATAAACATTTTAACCACAAAAATAGCAAATGTATGAGTATTTGAAATAAGAAATACTCAAAGAGATCAGAAAATATCAGCAACAAAGGAAAGGTGGCTAATTGCACTTGCATTTACTTGAATCTGGCAAAAGATCTCTTTAATTTCTCCTAGTTTTCTCGTTTCCCTGCCTTTTCTCTTTTCTTCTCTCCTTTTTTATCTTCTCTTTCTCTTTTTCTTCTTCAGCTAAAAATGACTTAAAATTGGCCAATGGGCTTATTTATAGAAATTTGGCTCATGTGTACGCATTAAGAGTAGATTAGGTGCTAAGGCACAATCCATAGTATACACGATTGTTCATTAGTATACATCAGACACCAATATTCTATTCTAAATATGCACATACGCTAATCAAATGCATGTTAGGCACGATCAATTTGCTTAAAATATATACGAACGCCCCAAAGGCATCTCTTAGGTGCGTTCTTGATGTCTAAAATACGCATGAGCGTGGGTTAAGTGCTGGTCAGTCCTCACTCGGCCTAACCTATTTCGGTTCGAAATTTAATTTTGACCTAAAACCTCATTTTTCCTTGAAAATTCACCAGCTTAATTTAGTTAATTATTATTAAAAAATATTTTGATATTCATGCCTTACACTATAAGCCTTGGTGAAGTCTTAAGGTTGATTTAATATCACCTAAAGGTCGCCCCTTCAAATCATAGGAACCATCTCTTTGATATGTTGAGGTAAGGTTGTGATGAATAGTAGAGATAAACTTGGAGAATAATTGTTCGCTATTTTTTCATATTCACATTAATGGGTAAAGTAAAAATAAATAGAGGGAAGAGGGGGAGTTGGGACACCATAACTTGCAACTAATGCTCCTAATCTCTTCTTTGATCCTAATGTCTACAAATTATGTTATTAAACGAGAGAGAATCAGGGAAGTATCAATTAAGGAAATCCTTCGTTAATTCTTTGTTACAAAAATAATTTAAAATGGATAAGAATAGTCAAAGTATTACAAGCATAAATTAAATGTTAAAAATATTGCAACTATAAATTAAATGTTAACAAATCAAGATAATATCTTGATTTTTTCCTGTTTGATCTTCCTCATCTTTTCTATGATCTTCATTATTTTCAAGATTTCGACATTCCTCCTTAAGTTGGCAAATAGATATTGATCATTCCTAGTTTGGTAATTAATTCTTTAGATTTTACTCATGGAATGGACTTTTGTTAAATCATCCGCCACTTAAAGAGGATTTGTGTGTAGATCAGATTTAAAATTCCATCAACCTTTTCTTTGATAAAATGCCGTCTAACTCCCCACGTTTGGTTCTATCATGATTAACTGGATTTTTGGCAATATTTATTTCTAGCAAGTTGTCATAGAATACCTTCATGGACTCTTTATTTAGAATTCTTGATTCATTAACCAACCATTTTAGCCATGGTCCTTCACATATTCTTTGAGCTAAAGCTTTGTGTTCTGCTTCCACACTGCTTTTAGCAACAACTGTTTGCTTCTTGCTACATTAAGTTACCAAGATTTCCCATAAATATGTGCTATAGCTTGTGGTGGATCTTCAATCTATAATGGACCAGGCCAAGTCTGCATTTGAATAGATTTTGGCTCCTTGATTTATTCATTTCTGAAATAGCATTCCTTTACTAGGAGTCATTTTAAGTATCTAAGAATACAATAGAGTACTTTTGGATGTTCTTCATTAGGCTTGTTCATAAATGACTCACAAAGCTGACTGAAAAGTCTGTGTGTGGCTATATGTGAGAGAGTTATATTTTGTTTTTCTACTAGTCATTTATATCTCCCCATGTCATTGGTGAAGTGTCTTTCTCGAAATCGGCCTTTTTGTTTCTAGGGTATACTTGCATTATGATACTACAATACTCTTCTTTTAGCGAGCAACCTCCTTGCCGAGGAAGTATTTTAATGTTTTGAGGCCCTTAACTTTGAAATCCATTGTAAGTATTTTCTTTAAGCGGATCATTTTTTTATTGTAGTTCTCATGCCACAATTATATCATCAATATAAACAATTAGGATAGCAATTTCTCGGTGGGAGAAAATTTTGTGAATTGGGTATGATTAGCTTAACCTTAGGAGTACCCATGCTTCTTAATTATCCTTGTGGGTCTGTAAATTATGCTCTAGGAGATTGCTTGAGACCATATATGGAATTTTGGAGCTTACAAATGTCGTTAACATTGTTTTTTGATTTAGAAACAGATGGTATCTCCATGTAAACTTCTCCTTCAAGATTGTCATTAAGGAAAGAAATTTTTACATCTAATTAATGTAGTGTCTAGTCTAGGTTTGCGGCTAAAGATAGTAAGACTCAAATGGTATGGAGTTTGGCAACTGGAGTAAATGTTATTTGGTAGTTGTGCCATAGGTTTGAGTAAATTCTTTTACAACTAGACTTGCTTTGTGTTGGGATTACTCTTGTGTGGAAGTCCTTAGGACTTGGACGGAGCACGAATGTGCTAGGAGGAAGGAATTCCAGTTAACAGAGTTGAGTCTTCAGAACAGTCAACTCTTCCGGTCAATTTGTTGACCGTCATAATTGTGAGTCGTCTGAAGAAGCGGAACGGGCTACTTCGACTGGTCAATGGTGTGGTTGATCGACTAATATGAAGCGACGGACAACAGAGTTGACATGCTGTATTTGGGAGATCTGAATGACTGTCATACCCAAAAAGTGTATAGTTGACCTACCCTTTTGGGTGGTTGGTAGAAGTCATTCTTAGGACTCCAAAGGTTGATCGGTTTGTAGGAGCAAACATGCGCCGCCTGCTGTAGGACAGGGCGTGCACATGCAAGCAGACTTTTGGAAGCTGAGCACCAGCCACCAAGTTGGGCTATGGTGAGGGGCATGTATATATGTACACTTTGCATATAGAGAGCAATAAGGCGAGAACAAGAAGAAGAAGAAGACGTCAGTCAAGTAGAGAGAAAGAGTGTAACAGAGGAGAGAAAGTGAAAAGAAAGAGAGCTGTGAGTGAAAACAAAGTGTGAGGGCTTTTGTTTACTTTTGCTCTGTTCTTGTTTTCACCTCCTATAATTTTCTCATACTTAGTGATTCTTTGTAGATTTAGTATCCCGTGATTTTTTCCTTATTTTAGAAAGGTTTTCCACGTAAAATTAGGTGTTTATTTCTCTTCTATTGTCTTTACTTCATGGTACTTATGTGCTTTATCAGTTGGTCGTCCATTCTGACCAACAGAAGAAATTATTCTAGAAGTCTAGTCTGTAGGCCGCCCGTTGCCCGCCAACACTTTGTTGCGGCTTATACTCCCATGTGGGTTATACATGACAGTGAATATCCACTCACATCCTAGTAATTTCCCTCTCTATAGGTTTGAGATTTCCCAGGCATTGTTTCTTTTTAGAGCATTCATCTCTTCCTGAAAGGCTGCTCTCCATTTTGAATTTTTTGCGGCATCATGTATACTGTGTGGGATTTTTACATTAGATAGTTTAATAGCAAAAGTTTTGCACGTTGAAGATAGATTATCATAAGAATCAAAGTTGGATATAGGGTCTTGAGTACCAGATCTCACACCTTTCCTTACAGTAATAGGAATGTCAAGATTATCAAGTGAAGAGATATTAGTTTGAAGAGTATTACCTATGACATCCAAATTTGAGCTCCTGTTGGATTCATGGCTCTTCTTGTGGAGTGGATGATCCTATGATAACTTTTGCTTCTTAAGTAGACAATAAGACCCTTGTTTGTGATCATGAGTTGATTGTAAGTGGGAGTTGTGTTGGTAGGAATTTCTGGAGAACTAGTGGGCTCAACACATGAAATTTCTAGAGGCCGAGGGGAAGAGAAGATGAGCGTGATGGAATAAAATTGTCAATCTAAAAACTTCATTCTTGAACATCATTCTCTCTCTGAATGGGAGTTTTTGGATATTATGGTTGGTTTTCAAAAAGATATCACATTTATAGATGTGTATAATTTTTGAGTAATAAGAGAGTAACATTTGTAACCCCTTGTAGAGTAGCCAAGAAATAGGAATTTGATTGTCTTCGAGTCAAATTTGCTTTGGTGCTATTTAATGGATATGGACAAATGTGTACACCCAAATACTTTTAATGGTATGGATGAGATGATTTGGGTTTTTGAGTAGGGTATAAGAAGGACTTGAGAGGGTGTGAAATTTAATGGTATGGATGAGATGATTTGGGTTTTTGAGTAGGGTATAAGAAGGACTTGAGAGGGTGTGAAATTTCAGGACCCTAAAGGCATTCAATTCATAAGGTATGTGACTATGAGGACTACTTCTCTGAAAAATATTTGGGAATATTAGTGGTGAACATGATTGTTCTTACTACTTTGAGGAGGTGTCCTTTTTTTTTTTCGGCTATTCCATTTCATAGGAGTGTTTCAATACATGAGCTTTGATATACTATTTATTGATCCACCAAATATTCACTAAATGTAAAATTAAAGTAATCTTTTGGATTATTCAATCTCATTTTGTCTGGAATTGAGTTTGGATCATCTCATTGAAGTTCTTGAAAATGGTGCTCATCTCTTATTTGTCTTTCATTATGTCCATATTATCTATGTGTGATCATCAACAAATATGATGAACCATCGGGCTCCTAAAATGCTGTAAACTTTAGAGGGTTCCCATATGTTGCTATGAATGATAGTGAATGGATGGGCTGGTTTATGCTCATGGTTTGAGTAGTTGTTTCTAACATATTTGGTAATTGACACACTTTACAAATATCGGGATTGATATCATTGAAAATTGTTGGAAATAATATTTTCAAGTACCCAAAAGTGGGTTGACCTAATCGATAGCCAACATGATAACACTGTAGCTTTTAGTCAAACTCACATAAATAGGAATGGAAATAATGTTGGCAGCCTGGGCTTGATCTCTTGAATGATTAGGGCCATTGAGGAGATAGAGTTCTTTGGATTCCTTAGCATTGCCAATTATCCTCCTAGTTCAAGTCTTGAAATTCACAATAATTAGAGAAAAATTTAGCAACACAATTGATAACAGGTCACATGTCAATTTAAGAATAAATAGTACAAATCTTAATGTTAGGTTATTGGTAATTGTGACCGATCCCATTCCTATCACCTTAGACAGGATGCGTCTACAATCCAAACCATAAAGTTTCTTGAGCTGGGTCTGTTGGTATGGAACATTTCAGCATATTATTGGTCATGTGATCTGAAGCCCCAAGTCAACTATCCAAGAGCTGTTTTTCTTTGCTTGGGCATTTATGGGAAAGTGACCTTTCAAGCAAGAGACTAATTCCTACGGTATTCTTAGTAGGCATTGAAGGGCTATATTAGTTGCTGATTGGTGCCATAGTTTCACCTTTTAGGGTTAGGTTTTTTGTACCATTTAGAAGAGGTGTTAAATTTCAAGCCACCGACATGTAAAATGGCATGGGACAAAATGTCTCGGCCCAACACTGCAAGTGGCCCACTTGTGTTGGCCAGGTGTGTCTTTGTGTCATCTTGGTTTAAGAATGACTATAATAAAAAATAAAAAATATATAAAAAAT
>JAODPA010040229.1:0-12042 GCA_025585075.1 Nepenthes mirabilis | reverse complement strand
CGATTATGGAGGGCAGAACTTCATTTAAATTGTACTCGTTAGAGGCATTTATGTGTCAGAATGTCACTTGTTCCTATCCCTAGTTTAAAATGTATATTTACAATCTGAGCTCTAATCGGTTTGTTAGCTCAAAACTGTCACCTATAATAAGAGATGTTACATTGCATTGAATGATAGTCGTTATTATAGTTTTATAACTGTAATTTATGTTAGTTTAGTAACTATTCAACATTTAATGTCTGACCTTTATTAGGTCGTTACAGTATTATATTGTTAAAACTCGTCCATATGTGGATTATTTTTTTTCTCGATCAATTATAACCGTTTTTTAAAATTGGTTACCTTATTTATTATTTCGTTGGACCATTGATTATTTTCATCTTACTCGCTCCTCGTCACTGAATTATTTGATTGATCTGCTTTGACCTTGGGGCTCGCATTGGGTTGCAGTCGTCTAGATGCCGTTTTCAAGTCGGGTCGGGCTAGTCGCACCTGGACCACACCCAAAACTTCCCAACCACAAAAGAGATTAAGTGAAGACCGTTCCTCATATAATAGGTCATCGGTTGGTGGATCATCGGCCCCCTTGACATTTGAATACAACACCCATGTAACAACACCCTTATCCTAACATAAAATGCATAAAATAATTGCAAAATCAGTGAATAGAATAATTATCGAAAACTGACTAATGATAGTCACACCACATATTGGGGCAACTGAAATCTGGCCCACAACTATTTCCTGAGTTTGTCCATGTAAAAATCCATAAATTTCATAGTCATTAACATCTCATAATCATAAACGATAAAATATAATCACATTGTCTAAAAATTTTAATAAAATAAAATAAAAATATCAAAAATATTTTAGGGTGATGGGTCCCAAAACCCAAGGCCCAAAATCGTGATTGCGGGCCTAGAAGAGTATAAGGATAAGCTGGCCCAAGAGGCCTACGAGCCCAACTTGGCCCAAAAAACTAAGTTGGTCCCAAGCGCCCGCGGAGTTAGACTAAGAAGCCCCGAATGACATTGACTATCCGAGAGGACATTTTTGACCCAAGCGAGAACGAGGACGCCACGTGTGGCTGACGTCATCAACCAAGTCACGAGGACCTTCACTAGAAGAAACGTTCGAGAACCAAGCTCAGCGAGCAAAGGATGCGTAGGACTTTCAGTGGACGAGGACAGCTTCAACATTTTTACGTCCCCAGTATAAAGAACCAAGATGACTAAGGATGCCAGCTCAGATAACCTGCAGAGCACGCGCTGCCATGAAAGATCCAACGGCTTCTGACAAGCCAGATTTGCAAGATTAGCGTCCCTGACATACCGTACCTGCAGAGTAGGCGCCCCTGCACGCCGTACTTGCAGATTGTGACAGGTGTCCCTGTCACGTCGCCCCTGCAGAGCAGATGGCAGGCGGCCCTGACACGCCAGTGTCATGTGTCTTAATTCCCGTAGCTCAATTTCCCCTTATAAATACCACCTTTCAGGCATCAAGGGGGATTCCGAAAAATTTCTATCTGAGCATACTTGGCGAAGAATTCTCGAGAGAAAAGAGAGAAGGAAGAAAGAAGCAAGACCTTTCACTTTGTAACTCACTGTGGAGACCAACCACTCTACAGGCTCCCGTTGTATTCCTTCGCCATAATAGTAAAACTTTTCGGACTTTTTGTCCGCTGCCGTGGTTTTTACCTCTTCTTGTATAACGAGGTTTTTCATGTAAATTGCATGTTCTCTTTGTGTCCTCGTACTCCTATTTCACCGTTCGTTCTCGATTTACTTTGTGTTGCCCGTTTTCGTCCGTCCGCAAACGCACAAGGCTGCTCGCGCTTCGATAGATCAACGGTCGGAGCGCACGAACGCAACATTGGCGCCGTTAGTGGGAAGCGACTGAAAGTCTGCTTTTCATATCTTTTCAGAAGTACGCGAACACCGTAACGACTTCAACTTCAAGCCTCAAATTGGTAAACACGAGGGCACAGGCGAGTGCGCCCGCTAAAGAGGTGGCCTCACGCAACAGCGGTCCCGACCCTTGTGCTAGGGTGGAGAATCACCTTGATCCTGCGGTCAGGGCCTTGGCAGCCAGGATAGACGGCATGTCCCAGGCTTTCAACACGCTCTGCTCCAAGATCGAGGAGCAGTTCAAGGGGGCTCCATCCAAGGCCTCCCAGGCTGGAGTGTCTCAGGGCAGAAACAGAGAAGGAGATCGCCGCAAAAGGCCGCCCAGTCGACGTGACAACCCAAGAACCCAGGTGGCATCCAGCAACAGGGCCCCACGGAGGCCCGAGGGTCGACCAGATCCTCGGGTCCGAGAAGAAAGCCCCGAGAGGCGTCACTCTGGAGCTCGGTGGAACCGCCGTGAGCACAGCAACCAGGAGGTGATTCCATTAGACGATCTCCCGCGGGGAGCCTGCACGGCCCCTGAACGCCGTACTATTCAGGAGCCCTACGAGTTGAGGCATTATCTCAATGAAAAGAAGGCGGCAATCCCACCTCGAGTGGAGGATAGACCTGAAAGGGGATGGAATCTAGTGCTCCGAGAGAGCAGTGGAGGAGGCGCTAACGTGCTTCAATCTCCGTTTTTTATGGAGATCAGAACAAGGATGTTCCCTCTAAAATTCAAGATGCCCAATATGGAGGTATACGATGGCAGCGGTGACCCCATGGACCACATCAACCATTTCAGGGAGCACCTGAGCTTCCAGGGCCTGGACGAGACCGCCATGTGCCCGTGCTTCCTTCTAACTCTAAAAGGAGATGCGCAGATATGATTCTACGGGATGTCCGTGGATTCCATAAGGGACTTCGGAGACCTGGCGACGGCCTTCCTGTCTCAGTTCGCCTCCAGCAGGAGGGTGGAAAAGCAACCCTGGCACCTCACCGAGATCAAGCAGGGTGCCAGGGAGAGCTTGAGGGGATTCCTGGCCCGATTTGTAGCCGAGGCCAGGCAAATCCCGAGATTGACCGACAAGGTGAAGCTAAACGCCTTCCTCTCGGCTTTCGAAGGAGGCACTTTCTTCAAACACCTCATCCACAAGGGCCTCCATACCTTCATAGAGGCCGAGGCTGTGGCCAGAGCTTATATCGCGGCCAAAGAGGCCAACAACGCCAAGAGGCCAAAGAGGGACGAGCACCCTCACCAGAAGGCGGTGGAGGGCAAGATGAAGGCCGAGGACTATCAAGGTCCCCATGCGGTGAAGAACCCGCACAAGGCCGCGCAGAACGCACGGAGATAGCCACGGCCTGTGCACTTTACGCCGCTAAATGACACCCGCACCAACGTCTTGATGTAGATTCGGGGAGAAAAGTTCCTGAGGTGGCCCAAGCCACTGAAGAACCCGGAGGGTGGGGACCAGACGAAATACTGTGACTACCACCGCTTCGGTGGACACAGCACGAAAGATTGTAGGACTCTGCAGAAGGCGATAGAGGAGCTAATCAAGAGAGGACACCTTAACCGTTTCCTTCAGAGGCCTGGACAAACTTCCGGGACCACGGACGGCGGTGAGGCTGAACCCCCAGGAATCGAGTGGCCGCGGGGATCGTAAACATGATATCAAGCCGGCCGGCCGGGGGAGATGGGCACGAGCTCACGACAGCAAAGAGGCCGAGGAAGGGGCCTGGGAGTGAAGACGACATTATTTTCTTTAGTAACAGGGACCTGGATCATGTAACATCTCCTCACTCTGACCCCCTGGTTGTAACTACACTCATTTCTGATAGAGCACATGACTACTAGATGAAACGAATATTTATTGATAATGAAATTTCTCAGAATTTGCTGTATCTTGATGCCTAATTCAAACTAAGGCTTAAAAAAAATTAGATGAAGGGGCTGGACAATTTGCTAGTGCCCGTCCAGGGTATCATCCAGTTGGAGGTAACCCTGGGAATGCACCCGAGGACGGCGTCCAAGGTCCTCACCTTCCTGGTTGTGGATCTACCCTTGATCTATAACGCAATCCTCGGACGGCCTTCCTTGGCCGCATTCAATGCGGTGACCTCCATCCCGCATCTCAAGATAAAGTTTCCCACCCCGTGTTGGATAGCGAAAGTCCTCGGGGATCAATCTACGGGACGAATGTGTTACTTAGCACAGACCACGCAAGTAACACTTCCACAACCTATGGAAGACCTCGACCTCAGGGACGAGGCCACGTCGCAACACGCTCAACTGGGAGAGCCAGTCGTCCGGGTCCCCGTAGATCCCACGGATCAGGAAAAATATGTTCAGATAGGGAGTTCGCTCCCAAAGATTGTCAGGGACCAGCTCACCAGCTTCCTACGAGAAAATTTGAACGTGTTCGCATGGTCGCCTAGTGACATGCCCGGGATCTCTTCTGAGATCATCGTTCACAAGCTAGGCGTCGATCTTCAGCGCAAACCAGTCAGACAAAAGCGCAGGAACTACTCCACAGAAAAGTTAGTAGCCGTTTGCGACCTTAATAAGGCGTGCCCCAAGGACAGCTTCCCCCTGCCCAGAATCGACCAACTTGTGGATTCGACATCCGGTCACGAGCTCTTAAGATACATGAATGCATACTCCGGTTACAATTAGATTAGAATGAGTCCCGAGGAAGAGGTATACACATCGTTCATGACGGACCAAAGGACGTACTGCTATAAGATGATGCTTTTCGGCCTCAAGAACGCGGGAGTGACTTATCAGTGACTTGTGAACAAGATGTTCGAGGATCAGATAGGTAAAAACGTGGAAGTGTACGTTGACGACATACTCGTCAAGAGCAGAGCAAGCAGCGACCACGTTAGAGACTTAGCCAAGACCTTCCACGTGCTTAGGTCCCATGGAATAAAGCTCAATCCGAGCAAGTGTACTTTCGGTGTCGCATTAGAAAAATTCTTGGGTTACATTGTGTCACACCGAAAAATCGAGGCAAACCCAAAAAAGATCCAAGCAATCCTAGATATGTGATCCCCGCAGACGGTAAAGGAAGTCCAGCAGCTCATCGGGCGAGTGGCCGCCCTCTTTTGTTTCCTGACGAAGTTGGTCGAGAAGTACCTACCGTTCTTCAAAGTCCTAAGGGGGACAAAGTCTCGGGACTTCATCTGGAGCGACGACTGTGAGGACGCATTCCGAGGACTTAAGAGCTAACTCTCGAGCCCACCCCTTTTAGCTTCTCCCCAGCAGGGCGAGGAGCTATACCTGTACCTCTCCATATCCAACACAGCGTTAAGCTCGGCACTAATGCGAGACCAGCATGGGAGGCAGCAGGCCGTATACTATGTGAGAAAGACTATCGCGGACTCCGAGACCAGGTATCCCCTCGCGGAGAAGGTGGCCTTAGCATTGGTCTATTCCGCAAGGAAGCTCAGACCATATTTTCAGGCGCATAGGATATTAGTTTTGACCGACTAGCCACTAAGGCTCATCTTGCATTAGCCCGAGATCTCCGGGCGACTGATCAAGTCGGCCATCGAATTGGGAGAATTCGATATAGAGTTTCGTCCGAGACCAGTTTTAAAGGGACAGGCGCTCGGGGACTTCCTTGTCGAGACAACGGCGCCGCTCAATTGCGATGAGGACCAAGTTGTGGCGGACGAATTCAACAAAGCGTCCACTTGGACCCTGCACGTGGACGGCTCCTCCGTGAAGGATGGCTGCGGAGCAGGTGTTGTCTTGCACACGCCCGAGGGGCTGGAGATAAAGTATTTGCTAACCCTAGGGTTCTCTGCCACAAACAACGTCGCAGAGTATGAGGCTTTGCTGGCTGGACTTCGACTGGCCAAGGAGTGCTCGGCCAGAGATTTGATCATCTATAGCGACTCTGAATTAGTCGTCAATCAAGTCCGCGGAAGCTTCGATGTCAACAACGCACAGCTGTTCAAATACCTCTCCAAGGTTAAAGGCATGATCCTGGACTTCAAGATAGCCGAGTTTGTCCACATCCCACAGGAGGAAAGCGCTATGGCTGACACGCTTGCCAGGGCTGCGTCTTTTGGGGATCCGCAACAGTACACTCGGGGGATGCGTGAAGTTCTGAGTAGGTCCAGCGTCGAAGACCTCGAGCATGAGGTAATGCTGGTCACGGACAGAAACACCTGGATGACCCCTTATCTGAAGTACTTATCCGACGGCTCGCTACCCGAGGATCCAAACGAAGCCAAGAAGGTGAAGAAGACGGCGGGATGGTACAAGATCGTAGATGGTCAGCTGTATCGACGGGGCTTCTCAGCCCCTTACCTAAGGTACCTTACCCTAGAGGAGGCCGAGTATGCCCTCCAGGAAGTACATCTCGGGATATGTGGATCTCACATCGGGGGGAAGAACCTAGCTTTTAAACTTATGAGACAAGGATACTACTGGCCAACGATGAAGTACGACGCTATGGATTTTGTGCGCAAATGCAAAAACTTTCAGCTTCACAGCAACATGAGCCATCGCCCCCACACAGATCTCCGGGCACTACAATCCCCATGACCGTTCGCCCAATGGGGGCTCGATATTCTTGAACCACTTTCCCTTGCTCTCGGACAGAGGAAGTTCCTAATCGTAGGAATAGATTACTTCACAAATGGGTAGCGACAGTGCCACTAGTTAGGATAACAGAGCAAAATACGATGGAATTCCTCTGACAGAATGTCGTATGCAGGTTTGAAATATCGGAGTGTATTGTGACCGATAACGGGACGCAGTTCACCGGAAAACGGTTCACTAAGTACTACGCCAGCCTGAGAATCAACCTGGTACACACATCAATAGCATACCCGCAGGCCAACGGGTAGGTGAAGGTAACCAACCGCACGATCCTGCATGGGCTGAAGACCAAGCTAGAGTGTTCCGAGGGCTCAAGGGTACATGAGCTGCCCTCGGTCCTCTGGTCATACCGAATAACCCCATGAGAGCCCACGAGGGAGACCCCTTTCAGTTTTTGTTACGGAGTCGAAGCTGTCATTTCGATAGAAGTAAGCCTCACCAGCCCTCGGGTTGGATGCTTCAGCATGGTGGACAACAGCCAGAGGCTCCGAGAAAACCTCGATGCGCTCGAGGAGGTTTGCGATCAGACGAGACTCAGGATAGCGGCCTATCAACAACGAGTGGCCCGATATTACAACAAGAAGGTAAAGACGCGACAGTTCGAGGTTGGGGATCTGGTGCTAAGAAGCGTGGAGGCTACACGAAAAAATACCGGTAGAAATAAGCTCTCGCCAAATTGGGAAGGACCGTTTTTGGTCTCCGCCATCCTTCAAGGTGGGGCTTACAAACTGCGCACCCAGGTGGGCAAGCTGGTACCCCGAACTTGGAATGCCATTCACCTCTGGAGATACTACCAGTAATAGGCGGGTCAGCTGCGACTAATAAAACTCAGATTTATCCGAGCAATCCAAGAGGTCGTAAATAAAACTCGGATCCGTCCGAGCGGCCCAAGAAGTCGTAAATAAAACTCGGATCCGTCCGAGCGGCCCAAGAAGTCGTAAATAAAACTCAGACTCGTCCGAGCGGCCCAAGAGCTCGTAAATAAAAGCCGAATTCGTCCGATCGGTAAAAAAAAGAAAAAAAAGGAGGAGAACCAGTTGGATACGATACCACTCGTTTAGCACCATGATAAGCGTACTCCAAGGGACAATAATAAAAAGTAGGGCACTTGTGATAAACTCGAACGTTCCCTTTTTATTCATGTATGTAATACAATGGGAAATGAAAAAGAAAGCTAGGCCTCGGAGGGACCCTCCGGAGAAATGGCCCCGGATTGTCCCTCCTGAGGTAAAGAGGTCCCTGCGTGGCTCGAGGTCCCCGGCTGATCTGAGGAGCGAGGACCCCTGGAGGGACTCGGACGCGGGTACCCAGGAAATGGCCTCCCTGCAACACCATACATGTCCTCGGGGCATGCAGCACTTGCGTTGCGCGGATCCAGCACGGCGATGGGGAATCGTGGATGCAAAAGCCACATCAGCCGGTGGCACAAATGAATGCCATTCCAGAACTTGGTCTCCAACAGGGGCGCTATGTCCATGACCCTCAGCGCCTCCTCCAACTGAAGATTTCGTTCTCGAAGAAATCCATATTGAACTTGTAAGAGCCTCAAGGCTTCCTCAGATAAAGCGGTCTTCACGGCGGCCTCAGCAAGCGCCGCTTGCAGCCGCTGGTTCTCCTCCTGAACGGCCCTTGAAGACTCCGCCTCAGAATGAGACTGAGTGACTTTACCCGCCAGCTAACTGAGGCCACCGATCAGATCCTGGAGCTGCAAGAGGAACCAAGGTTACTTAGACACAGGCAACGGAAGGCATGGCAAACAGGAAAATGGCAAAGTACCTTAGAAACCAGAGGATCTTGCGTGGGGGCACACTCCCCTGAGGCCTCGGGAACGAGTGGATCCCTCGCGGACACCACTGAAACATCAATAGCAGCTTTGCACGGAGGACCCTCAGGAATGGGGGGCTCTGCAACATCCAAATCCCCAACGACGGCTGGGATCTCCGAGACCGCGACCTCAACTTCATCGCCGCTAAGAATGTCGAAAAGGTCCTCAGCTGTAGCAGCAACGGTTGCCTCCGTCTCGCAAGGCTCCACAGTAACATCAAAAACTGCCTCCTCCGAGGCATCAAAAATAATAGCGTAGTCAGACGAGGGACCCGAAGGAATGACCGAAACAGCACGCTGGGTCTTGGTGCCAGAAGAAGAAGGGACAGCGGGCCTAGACTCCACTGGAGGACTAGAAACCAACCTCATGGCCTTCTTAACCATGGGGGCAATGACGGCATTGTCATCACCAGACGAGGACTCATCAACTATATCCAGTGGGTCTTCTAAGGCCTCAATCCGCGGACTCTTCTGCGGCTTCTCGGACGGCTCCTGAATGACAAGAGAACCCTCTCTTTTTCTCAGTTTCTGCTTCTTTGAAGTCGCAACGGTAGAATCCTCGGACTGTGTCACCCACTTGGCCCTGGCCAATTTTTCAGGAGATTACCAAACATTCTTCTTCCCCATGTTAAAGCTATCAAGGTTGGCCATCACTAAGTCCGTGACCTCCTTGGCGACTTCTCTCTCCTCATTAGTGGCGTCAGAGTAATGTCTGATCGCCACGTTTCCCCATACGAGCGAGAGCCCCCAATCCTCTGCGACTCCTAGAAAGAAGAACTTGTCCTTCCACCTTTTCGTAGAATCCGGATTCCCTCCACTCATCACAGTAAACTCTGGACGATGAGTCATGGTGATCCAGTCGAGATTATGAGTGAAGCGAAACATGACTTTCACCATGGCTACCTCAAGGACTTTATTGTGACAACGCGCGAATACACAGAGAGAGACTAAATACCTGATAGTATTAGGCTGAAGCATTGCAAGCGGGACGGCCAAGTCCCTCATCAGACGGTAAAGCTCCGGTGGAATGGGGAAACAAAGTCCACCTTTAAGGTGAACTTCATAGACAGTAATGAAACCATCTGGGGGACTGCACGTCCTTTCGGTGGTCCCTAGAACCACCATCGAAATAGACTCCGGGATACTATACTTCACCTGGATCTGTTCAAGGTCTTGAAGAGAGAAAGAGGAGGCTATTTCTCTGACACCGGGAGCTATGGCAGTTGGAAACGAAAGCTCGACGACGAAGAGGGATTTCAGAGAACGCTAAGGAAATGACGAGAAGGATGGAAAGTATAAAGACGAAGGAGGCAACTTAAAGGAAATTTCGAACGCAAAACAAGCGCCCTCATTATGACCTTGCCACGCGTCAATAGCCCATACGCAGTGAACGGATGTGGGTTTTGGGCTTCCCGAGGTGACGTCACTTCAATCAGGCGTCACATTTAACGCTCCACAGAGAAACAAAACGGCGCTGGCGAAAGACAGGTCTCAGACTAATAAAAAGACCTCGGATGCACAAAGGTAGTTCCCATTAGCAAAAAATGGAGGCCACGAACTGTCGTAATAAATGGGTACTCGCAAGGCATGTCAAACGGCTGAGTCCTCAAACCATTTGACATGGGGGGCTCATGATGGGTTCCGGAACCCAAGGCCCAAAATCGTGATTGCGGGCCTAGAAAAGTATAAGGATAAGCTGGCCCAAGAGGCCCACAAGCCCAACTTGGCCCAAAAAACTAAGTTGGTTCCAAGCTCCTGCGGAGTTAGATTAAGAAGCCCCTAATGACATTGACTGTCTGAGAGGGCATTTTTGACCCAAGCGAGAACGAGGACACCACGTGTGGCTGACGTAATTAACCATGTCACGAGGACCTTCACAAGAAGAAACGTCCGAGAACCTAACTCAGCAAGCAAAGGATGCGTAGGACTTTCAGCGAACGAGGACAGCTTCAACATTTCCACGTCCCTAGGATAAGGAACTAAGATGACCAAGGATGCCAGCTCAGATGACCCGCGGAGCACGCGCTATCATGAAAGATCCAACGACTTCTGACACGCCAAATTCGCGAGGCTGGAGTCCCTGACACGCTGTACCTGCAGAGCAGGCCCCCTGCACGATGTACCTGCAGACTGTAATAGGTGTCCCTGTCACGCCGCGCCTGCAGAGCCAGTGGTAGGCGGCCCTGATACGCCTGTGCCATGTGTCTTAATTGCCGCAGCTTAATTTCCCCTTATAAATACCCCCTTTCAGGCATCAAGGGGGGTTCCGAAAAAATTCTATCTGAGCATACTTGGCGAAGAATTCTCGAGAGAAAAGAGAGAAGGAAGAAAGAAGCAAGACCTTTCACTCTGTAACTCACTGTGGAGACCAACCACTCCACAGGCTCCCGCTGTATTCCTTCGCCATAATAGTAAAACTTTTCGGATTTTTCGTCCGCTGCCGTGGTTTTTACCCCTTCTTGTATAACGGGGTTTTCCACGTAAATTGCGTGTTCTTTTTGTGTCATCGTACTCCTATTTCACCGTTCGTTCTCGATTTATTTTGTGTTGCCCGTTTCCGTCCGTCCGCAAACGCAGAAGGCTACTCGCGCTTCGATAGATCAGCGGCCGGAACGCACGGACGCAACATAGGGTATAAAAGAAATTGAACTTCTCCAACCGAGATCAAAAAATTATACTTTCTTCTCACTCATTTGTTGTTATTTATCAGTGATTTTATTTAATTTATGCAGTTGACTTTTTTATTTTGTTAGTAATTTTATTTAATTTAGATGGTTGACTTTCTTGTTTCATTTTGTACGTCCGAAGGAAACGAGGAGCAAAGCCACATCAGCCAATCAGAGGAGCCCACCACGCTACAATCGCAGACAAGACGTCGGATATTTCATTTTCTTAATCATTTAAATAACTCAAACGAACAAGGAAATAAATTCAATCAAACCAGAAAGTAAACGTCACTTGTCTGCTCACAAGGAATCAACTGACCCACCCCAGCCTCTCCTACCAACTAAACGAGCAGTCGATCAGCTGCTAAAGAGACCGAATTTAGAGCCAAAAGAATAGGAAGGGCTATGTAATAATGCAAAAACTACCATTTTCGGAGGGAAAGCAAGTATTAATTTTGCTTTATTTTTATTATTATTATTATTATTATTATTTACATTCCTCTATTGTCATTATGTTGATAGTGCAGTTTCACATTAGTTTAGTTAAAAATAAATCAAACCACCCGCTTCTATTTTTATAATCTTATATTTCGTAGGGACCGAAGCTCCATATTTTTAAGTTATCACATAAATTATTAATTTTAGGACGTAATTGTTAATGAATACCATAATAGCTTACTGGACAATATAATAACACACTTTCAAACACTTAAAAATATCACAGTCTTTATAGTCCTTTGCATTGCTTGGTTTCCAAGCTGCAAACGCCATGACCATGATTCATATTTCTTATTTTGTAGCTCATCCTATGAGGCCAAATGACATGTCGGATTTCTCGGCGTGTAATATCATTATGATTTATGCTATTTTTGAAATATTCTGATACCTCTAGTTGAACGTTTTGGATTGAGATTTTAAAAAGTTATTAATGATATAACTACATTATACAGATAGGCATTTTAAATCGAACATTACATGGTTGAATTCAGACTGATTTTTAGAGGATTAAGATATATTCCTAAAATATATTTTTTTATTGAACAAATTAATA
>JAODPA010040218.1:0-12042 GCA_025585075.1 Nepenthes mirabilis | reverse complement strand
CTGCTTTCTGGTTTGGGATTGAAACTGCTGTCGGCTTCGATAATGGAAGATTTGCTTCTTAGCAGTTGGGACTGGTTTTGGTGCACCGAAGCATGCAA
The DNA here is from genome assembly GCA_025585075.1 of Nepenthes mirabilis. Taxonomy (NCBI): domain Eukaryota; kingdom Viridiplantae; phylum Streptophyta; class Magnoliopsida; order Caryophyllales; family Nepenthaceae; genus Nepenthes; species Nepenthes mirabilis. The sequence continues at coordinate 11,944 of JAODPA010040218.1, read as the reverse complement.
TGCTGCTGTGATGTTGCAGATCTGCTAAGGCCCATGCCTGCTGTCCTTTGTTTCGAAGCCCATTTTTTGGCTGCTGATGAAATGTCATTGGCCTGGTGCACCGGTTGAGGCAGCTATTTGATCGTTGATGCTGGTTTTCTTGGAACGCTGTTTTGCTGCATTGCCTCCTAGAGTATTGATTTGGGCTGAACTCCACAATCAATTTGCAATGGGAGTGCCCCTACTGCTGATGGTATTGGGTGATGGTAGAGCTGTTGGTGGTGGTAGAGCTGGCCTGCATGGTGCTGGATGCGATGAGGAGTTGTGTTGCTGATATTTTTGCTATGCTGGTATTGGGTGCCTTGTTGATTGGATGTAAGGAGTTTTGTTGTGAGTGTATGCTGATGAAACCCTTGATCTGTGATGCGGTGTTGATGCTGATGAAGTGCAAAGTAGTCCTCTGTTTACTGGTTTGCTCGAATGCTGTCCAGTTTTGGGGCTGTAAATGTCGGCCTTGTACCTGCAGGGCGCTTTTTGTGAAGCTGAATCTCATGCTGACCTTAAACTTCGAGGAACTGTTGGGATCTTGCTACACTTGCTGTTGACTTTGAAGATGTTGATGTGCAGCCCCCCTCGCTGCTGGTGTTGGATGGGATGTTATCGTATTTGGTATCCGGCTGCTGTGCTCTTGCGTGGGCATTTGAAAGGCGGGCCGGACTTACTGAAGATGCTTTCTCTGGATGCCTGCGGGCTGTTTTTCTTTTTTGTTCTTCTATTCGATAGTTCTTCTTAGGTTTTTTGAGGAATTCTCTGATGTATCTGGTGCTCGGGGTATGCCCTAGAGTATTATGTTTGAACTCCAAGTCAAAAACTTGGAGTTATAATATAATTTTTTATAAATTTTTCTCCCATTAATCCAAATTACACACTTACTTACCAAAAAAAAATTTTTGTAGTGAAGCCTTGTTGTGATCCTCTCTCTACTGTTGTCACTCTCCCTGTGGTGGCAGTACCTGATTTGGTGTTGGCCCATGTTTCCTCACCTGTTCATGTTGCTCCTGGTCTGGCCACCGAGATTGATCCTGATATTACCCCTGAATCTATCTCTCGGATTGCTCGGAAATATTGCTTGAATCAATTTGATTCCGCTGGCCGTCCTTTCTCATGTAAACCTTTGGAAGTCAATCTTCCAGTTGTGTCTTCTGTCGGGGATGTGGCTGCTGGGCAGAGACCACCAAAGAAGCCGGGCTCCCGTCGGGAATTGTGGGAGTTGCAATATAAAGAATGGAAAAGGGCTAAGGCTCGTAGACGCAGTTTAGACTAAAGGCCTAACATTGCTTGTGCTCGCCACCTGTCTGGTGATAGTATTAGAGATGTTGTAGGCTGCTGATCTGGCGTGCTGTTGTACCTGCTGGTGGTTTTGCAACTTGGTTTGCTTGGTGTTGTAGTGGTGATCTTACTGATTGTCGCCATTATGGAGTGCTTTGACATTCATTTTTGGGGCTACTGATTCTCAGTTTTTTTGCTCCTCTAGTTTGATGCTGGAGCTGGCTGAGTTGCTTTAATGTGTAGTTGTTGATTGTTGCTGGAAAATTTTGCTGGTGCTGGGGCTGGGACTTTGCTGCAGTTGCCTCGTGTTTTGCTGTTGTTGGTTTGATGACCATGGTTGTCCTCCTGTAGGACCTCTGTGTTGTCTCCATGATATTGTCTGCACAAAAAGCTTGCTGGTATGGAGATGTGTGCTGTAGAATCTGCTGCTGAATCCGCTTTGCTTCAATATCGGATCTGGTTGAAGCTGAATGGGATGGTGCTTTATGATGCTGCCTAAAAGGAGTACGAGCTTTTGCTCTTGCTGGTGCATTTGATGGGGAGTTCATTCATTGGCTCTCTTAGCTTGGCTGTAGTTTGTTGGGTTGATCGATTATGAAATCGCCCCCATGTGCTCTATAAATGGAAGCTGATGCTGGAACGCCAAATTTGGCTCTTTGATCCCTGCTGTAGCTGGTGTGCGATGCTGCTGAAACTGATGGATCTGGTATGTTGTTAATACCAAAAGCTCTCTGCTTTCCTCCTGAGGAGCTGAGCTGTGCTGGAAATTGGCTGGTGGTGGAGCTGGTTAAGGCATCTCTCCCCTGCATTCTGTGGTGTACTCTCCGATGGAGCTAGAAATTGTTGCAAGCTTTTGGTTTTGCTCGTGGATTTTGTGATGTAATATTTTTCATTTTCTAGGTTCTGTAGAACGTTGGCCTCCTAGAGGTTTTTATGTACCTTTGGTTGTACTAGTTGCTCAGGGTATGCCCCAGCGGATTATATTTTATCCCCAAGTCATAATACTTGGAGATAAAACATAGAATTTGTAATTTTTTCTCCCTTTAATCCAAAATACTTGCTTACCAAAAAAAAAAGATATAATCCCAAACCGGCAATGAAGCCTTCGTTCCAAAGCAGCCTTCGTACCACGAATCAAAGAGCAGCACGTGCCAAAAAAAATTCAGCAGGAATAGAAGGCATTTCGGCAAACCGGCAAACATAGTAAGGCAGGCCATATCATCAAGATATAATCCCAAACCGGCAATGAAGCCCACCTATACCAATCAAGCCACGTCAGCAATAGAAGCTAATAATCCAAACCGGGAGCAAATAGAGCAGAAGCTGAACTGCTCAGAATCCTCGCCAGCCATTCAGACTCCATTTCGGCATATAAGCCACGAATCAAAGAGCAGCACGTGCCAAATTAAAATTCAGCAGGAATAGAAGGCATTTCGGCAAACCGGCAAACATAGTAAGGCAGGCCACATCATTAGGATATAATCCCAAACCGGCAATGAAGCCCACCTACACCAATCAAGCCACGTCAGCAATAGAAGCTAATAATCCAAACCGGGAGCAAAATAGAGCAGAAGCTGAACTGCTCAGAATTCTCGCCAGCCATTCAGACTCCATTCCAGCAGATAAGCCACGAATCAAAGTGCAGCACGTGCCAAATTAAAATTCAGCAGGAATAGAAGGCATTTCGGCAAACCGGCAAACATGAAAGGCAGGCCACATCATCAGGATATAATCCCAAACCGGCAATGAAGCCCACCGACACCAATCAAGCCACGTCAGCAATAGAAGCTAATAATCCAAATCGGGAGCAAATAGAGTAGAAGCTGAACTGCTCAGAATCCTCGCCAGCCATTCAGACTCCATTCCAGCAGATAAGCTTGTGCAAACCGGCTTCACCAACCAAGAGAAAAGGAACCAGAACCAGAACCAGAACCAGAACCATTCATCACAGGAAAGGAGCCTTGGCATCAAATAACCCAGCTCCTACTTAAATCCACACAGCAGCTTCAGCAATGGTCATTGAGGCCACTGTAAGAAACTGAAAACCGCTTCAGCATCATTCACCTGCCCACGCAAGAGCAGCAGCAGCCGGATACCAGAAGCAAGATCAGCCATTCCAGCAGCATCTTCGAAGAGGTCTGCACATCATCATCTGTAATCTCAACAGCAAGGTGGAGCAAGAACCCAATCCAGCTCCTCAAAGCTGAGCCGCAGCTGCAACCGAACCAAAGTGATGGTCTGAGACCACACAGCAGCAGCGCCAGTGCACTCAACTGAAGTTGCTGATCATCCTTATAAAAAACTGGCAACAGAATGAAACAAATCGCCAACTGCTACAGCATCGCTGCCAAAATGAATTATCATGCCAGCCGAGGGCCTTTTTAGCCCCACCTGGAGTGTCAGAACCAGAAGACCAGGTGCAATAACCAACATCAGTGCACCACCAATTTTCAAATCCAGCAGCTGCCTATCACTACACCCATCAGCAGCTGCCAATTCAATCCAGCAAACAGAAATTCGCAACCATCCACCATTGGCTCATACGAACCAAATGAAAACAGCATCCATGGCCCAATGTTCCACACCAAACCATAATCTACCGTAAGTGTTGGCATTGGTAAAAAAAACTAATACCACACTCGATCCAACTGCTGCAGGATTTCATGGTTGACGAGACCGGGCTTTCTTGGGTGCAGAATTACGCCGCCGGGCCATTCGTTGCCACCCATTTATAGCCTGCCTAGCAAATAGTTCATCCTCATTCCCTCGGGCGGGAGACCCCAAATAGAATGCTACCGAGAAGGCACGGGTCACTGCAGTAGAGTCCACAACAGCATAATCCGGGTACATAATGGACAAAGCCTAAACAGAATCACGGCCAGATTCACTGGGAAGCATTGTTTCAGCAGAGTCCATAGTCGAGCAAACTGGACGGTTGACCTCCAAAGGCTCACATGAGATAGGAGTAATTCGTCCAGCTGGATCAGACTGAATCAAACAATGTTTCCGGGATGTTGGATGATTCTCCTTCTGGGATGTTGGACCGGCCTTCTGCTCTCAGCCCTGTACCTGGCTCGGAGTGTCCTTTGGAGCCCTCTTCGGTTGAGTCTAAGTTATGCCTTTTTTTTTGGTAAGTAAGTGATTTGGATTAATGGGAGAAAAATTTTACAAGTAATGATTTATCACCAAGTGTTTTTCCGACTTGGGGATAAACCATAACCGCAAGGGCATTCCTCGAGCACATTGATACAACGAATGAATCCAACAGAAAGCAACAAAAATGCTAGAATTCATGCACAACAAGCAAACTACTCTAACATCAGTAGAACAGTTCCTAAACAAAATGTGCCAATCCAAGGTATTATCAAAAAATGGCAACAGAAAATATCTATTCACCCACTGTTTCAGCATCAACGCCAAGGTGGAATTCCATACCAGCCCAGGGCCTTTCCAGCACCACTTGATGAACCAAAGCCTGAAAATTAGGTGCAACCTCCATCAGCAGTGCAACACTTAACCGGATGCAGCAAGGGACATAGCACTGCCGAGTGACAAATCAGCACTGCCACCTTCAGCAGAATCAATAAACCAAATAATGTAGCAGAAAATTCCAGTCATTCCTTCAATTGAGCCACCACAGGCAGCGAGTCCTCCATTTCTTGGGCAGCAGTATTCAGGCTCCAACAGAGAACAAAGAATAAGTCCACGGCGGCCGGCTTCAGCAGCATCAGAAGAAGATGCAACAACCAAGAATTCTGTAGCAACAAGAAATCCTAGTGTAGATAGCACCCACATCTGTTTTTCGGAATAATTCATTCAGCAAAAGCTCCAGCAGGACCCGGCTTCCTGTCATCAGCAGTAACTGATCAAAAACCATGCAGCTGTTCCTCCAACCGACCAACACAGCATTGCCATTTGGAGGATCAGGCCGCATTGTTGTGGAGTAACCTGAAACCGAAGGTTTCAACACTGGATCCAGCTTGCCGATCACTATGATTAATAATTCTACCGAACTAGCCAGCAGTTCAGCAATCCAGCAGCAAATCAACATTGCATTGGGAGAGGCAAGCAGTAGTTAAGATCCGAATGCCAGTGCCCACCAGTTGCCATGCTTCAAAAGAACGCCTTTTCAGCAGTTCCACGTCAAGGACCAAGCTCAGCCACGAGAGCAAATCAGCAGCTGTAGGAAACTTGAGAGCCGCATGTCAAGAGCGGAACCAGATACACTCCGTCCAACAGATAGCCAAGAGGCACTCCGGATAGAATTAGATCACGCCAGCCAAGAAGAAACCTGACCAAATGGGATTTACTCCGGATTCCAGAGTTCTTACACTTCGGGATCCGGAGCTCTCACACTCCGGATTCCGGAGTTCTCACACACTCCGGAACCGGAGTACTCACACGTAAGACGCCTCTTTATTATTATTATTATTATTGGAAATAACAGAGATGGCCCACTCCGGATGCCGGAGCACTCACCACTCACTCCGGATTCCGGAGCTCACACACTCCGGAATCCATAGTTTACACTTTTTTCTTTTTTTTTGGAAACAAAAGGAGATGGCAAAGCAGGCCAAATCCAGCCGATGGTAGATCAACTCCGGACTCCGGAGTACACCACACTAGAAGAAACAGCAAGCCATTCAGCAGCAGGATTCCACTACCAGCAAAAAGTAATCCTGTTATTCTTCACAAACCCACACCAGCAAAATGCACAGCCCAACCAGTTTCCAATACATAGCCATCCAGTTTCCAAAGATGATAGAGCATAGAGAAACAACTTCACAGGACTTTTTTTTGGTAAGTAAACTTCGCAGGACGTGAGAACAAAAGATAATTCACAATGCAATAAGCACAGCCCAAACAAGCTCCAGGACATCGACCATCTGTTGAAATCCAAAGGAAGATCAGAATAGACAAAAGCCCAGCAGGGGCAGCAGTCACCACAATTCAATACCTAGCTTCTTTACAGCATTACCAGCATCAGACAAGAATCATGCAGGTAACACGGTTAATTCATCTGCAAGCCAATCAACACCAGTGACAGCCACTAACAATACAACATCACAGACAAAAGGGCAACCATCTACATCTGATTCAGTCTCCAAACGAGTCTAAGTTATGCCATTATGGAGGCTTGCCTGCTGTGCCTCCAGTGAATCCTGGTGTCCCTGATTCTATCAAAGGCGGTGTACTTTTCCATTCAATTGCCCATGACTCCTATCCGTCGAATGCAACATGGGCTTCGGTAGTCAAAAAGAGGGCCTTCCGAGGTAAGTTCCTCTTAAATTTTTTCCTCCTTGTTCTCCTGATATTGAGAATATCATTTTATCCCCCCCTTCGGATGTTATCCAACAAGGTGTGGACCTCTGGGGAACCACTCTCGTAGGATATTTCGATGGTAATCCAGTTCACTTTAAAGCTGTAAATACCATTACTAGGAAAATTTGGAGGCGGTTCGAGCTACAACATGTAGCGGGAAACGAATTGGATTTCTTTTTCTTTCGTTTTTCCTCAGTCGCTATGCTTGACAAATGTCTCAATAGTGGCCCGTGGACAATTGGCGGCCATACTCTTTTCCTTAAGATATGGAAGCCGGGAATGGTTTTATCCCGTGAGGAACACAAATCATTCCCTGTTTGGATCACCATGTATGGGATCCCGGTTGAATTTTGGACCCCTCTGGGATTATGCTGGATTGCGAGTACGGTTGGAAAACCCCTTAGGTTAGACCCGATCACAGAAAAATTAGAACGTTTGGGCTTTGCTAGAGTGTGTGTCGAAATGAGTGCCGAAGCCCCCAGGCCGGAATTGGTGAAGATTCGCACAAATGGATGTGCTGACCAAGTGGAGGATCAGCTGAGAGAAATTAAAATTGAGTACCAACATATGGCGGCGCGAAGTGCTGCCCCTAAAAAGAGCGGGAGTAAGGGCCCTCATACCAAAGCTTCTTGGGTCCCTAAGAAGATGGACATTCCACGGTCTATCAATGAAAACGCCTCTTGTAGGAGGTCTCCCGGCAAGAATGCTGTCTTACCCCTAGCTACTTCCGCCCAGAAGGACTTGTCTTCAGACAATCCCTTCAGCATTCTTCAGGAGCCTCTCCCTGATGACCCGATGGTGTCCGATGTTCACATCCCGCCAAATAACCTGACTGAGGCTCCCATGGCTCCCCCTCTTGATGAACCTGGCCCAATTCAACATGTCTTACTCACAAATGGATCTGATGAGGGGCGGCTCTCTGCTGGGGTTGAGGTCCAGCTCATGCCCCCCATAGCCCCCGATACGGAAGGGCCTTGTATTGGATCCGAGTGTTCCAATGATGAGTCCTCGGCCTGTGACCATCCTGTTTCTAGACCAGCGGCGGTTCTAGGCCCTGTGGATTGCCCTGGCCAGTCCCCCTTTGCTTGCCTAAATGACTCTTCGAGTCTAGTGCCTGCTTCTGATATGTCTGACTCTAACAGCTGCGATTTTGTGACTAAGAGCAGGGGACGTAAATCCTCTAAGAAGATCAGAAATGCTCGGGGGCCTAAGGAGCGGTACCCCCTTTCGCCGGTCTCTAATGATTAACATCGCTTGCTGGAATGTGAGGGGTCTCAATGGGGTTGTGAAAGCTCATGAAGTTCGCAACCTCATTAGGTCCCACGCTTGTTCCATTATTGGCCTGGTTGAGACTAAAGTTGCTGAGAAAAACACGGCCTCCATTTCGACTAGGATTAATCCTCATTGGCTCTGGGCCATGAACTATTCCATTTACTCTGTTGGTAGGATTTGGGTTGGCTGGGACCCCATGAAGGTGGCTGTCGATATTATCTCCAAGGATGATCAGGTTATCCATACCGATGTGAATGTCCTTGATGATAACTCTCATTAACACTGCTAAAATGGAGCGGCTTAATTTTGCTCGCGTTTGTGTGGAGATTACCAAAGGTGCCCACCTCCCTTCAGTTATCAGACTGAAGACTGCTGGGGCCTCCTCGGTGGACATAGGGGTTTGTTACCACATGAAGCCAATTTACCCTCTGAAGGGTCGCATTGCTAATCCGGACAGCAAAGCTGCTAGGATTATTGAGAAGTCTCCTTGTCTGGCTGAGATTAGTGAACCAGTTGGGGATTTTAGTGTGTCTGTTGGAGGAACTCTGTTGACCACTACCTTGTTACCCTCCCCTGCTGTTCTGGAGGGTAGCGTTGATAAATTGCCTCAAGCAGGCCAGGGCCTTTCTGGATGTGATGCAGGAACGGTGGTTGATGCCTTTTCTGGATCAAGGGATGTTGGGTTGTAGAAGCTAGTGAGAGATTCTCCTCCTTCTCTCTAACTTTCAAATTTCGAAATTGAAATTTGAACCTAACGCTCCTCCCATCTTCGGCGGCGCTCGTTATCGGCCATGGCCGACTCCCCTATTCCTCCTCCGGCGCCTGCCTCCCCCATCCGTCCCCCTCCTCCCTCTCCACTGAATATTGTCGCGTCTTCTGAGAATCCCATCTCTAGCCTGCCTCAGATTCGGATTCAGACTTCCCTTATTCCCGAAACCCCTGTGACCCCAATGCTCGCTGTTGACAAATCTGTCGGTGTCGTTGTTCATCCCCACTCTTGGGCCGATGTCGTCAAGAAGGATGGCTCTGGGCAGTGCTCCGAGTTGCAGTTCTTCTCTCACCATGACTCTGTGTCCTCCGACGGCGCTCTTTCTCCCCCGCCTGAAGTCATTGAGCAGGGTAATTTATTTTGGGGCCATACCTTGGTTGGCTATTTTCTCAACACCTCTCCCCATTTCATGGCTGTCAAGGCAGTAGCCATGAAAATATGGGCCCATTTCGGACTCAAGCAAATCGCTGGCAACGAAGGCGGTTTTTTCTTCTTTCGTTTCCCATCTGAAGAGATGTTGGTGAAATGCTTGCGTGCTGGACCTTGGACGTTCTCTGGTAAGGCTATCTTCCTTAAGCGCTGGTCGCCAGGAATGGAATTGACTAAACAGGAGCACAAGCGTTTCCCAATTTGGATCAAAATGTCAAACATACCGCTCGAATTGTGGACCAATGCTGGTCTTTGTTGGGTAGCCAGTGTGATTGGGACCCCTTTACAGATTGATCCCAGGACTGGCCATATGGAGAATCTTTCCTTTGCAAAGATTTATGTTGAAGTTGTTGTGGATGGGCCGTTTCCCAGTTCCATCGCTGTTCAATCTTGTCCCGCTTCTGAAGCCATTACTATGGTGAATGTGGCATATAGCTGGAAACCCACTCGTTGTGCTCGTTGCCATCAGATTGGTCATATGGAAGCAAAATGCCTGTCCAAGTCTGCCAACAATCATACTGGTACTTCTCAACCTTTAGATTCTGTCCCTGTCGATTGTAATCAAAGTGATAGTGTTAGGCATCCTGAAACAAGTGATGCAACTGTTCGTTCTGTTTCCTCCATTTCTCTCCTTAACGTGGATACTGGTTGCCCCTCGGTTGAGCCTCCAATTGATGCTAATGGTAATGCTGGCCATTGCCCCTCCTTGGAGTTCGCTGGCCCTTCTTCCCAGCACTCTGTCATTGTAAAGGCCCCCTCGGATACTGGATGCCATTCCCTATTGGGTTCTGAAGACTGTATTCAGAATGAGAGTGTTCCTTCACACTCTTCTGCTGACAGTGCGCATCAAAATTGCCTACCGGATGCCTCCGGGAGTTTGGATGGCTCCCATGATATGCAAATGGATGATTTGTCTCCTAATTCCCCTGACTCCGAAACTCAACACCATCTTTTTGATTTAGATGAATTTATGCTTACCCCAAGCTCTATCAAGAAGATTTCTAAGAAATATTCCTCGAATTCCTCTTTGGTAGATGATTTGCGGGGCATGGAGGCTGATTGGAAGACTCCTAAGACTAGGAAAAAGAAAAAAGCTGCCTCCAAAAAATCCAGGGGCGCCTCTGGCTCTTAGGCATATGCTGCTGGGGCTTTTTTGTATGGGTCTTGCTCCCGGGGCCTTGGTTTTGATATTTTGTTTTTGGACAGATTCAGTGCTGCTGCCTGCTATGTCCTGGCATGTGGCTTGAATAAAATGTATAAGACATGTGCTTGGTGGAATTTTGATGCTTATCTATCAATGTCATCCTGAGCTCCTGGGATCTTCATCTGCCTCCAGAAAGATGCTGAAACTTGATCCTGCTATTGCTTTGTCTTGTGCAACATTCTGCCTGGCTGATGTCCAGATGTCGATGGGTTCTATCTCATGGGCTTCAGCTGGATTGGTTGGATGCAGCTGCTAGCCATGGGTGAATAGACCCTGTTTAACTTACCAAAAAAAAAAAAAAGAATAGACCCTGTTTAGGTAAGCTGCCTGTGCTGATGGGGCTCCAATTCTACTGTAGTTGGAGGACAGTAGCTGATGAATTAGCTTGGCGATTCTTGCTGAGTTTGGTGCTGGTGGAGTTTTTGGTTGACCGCAAATTGATGCTGAATTTGCTGTAAAATAGCAAAATCTAAAGTAGAAGGTGCCATAAAGACTTTCTATAATCCTGTATTTTGCGGCGGACTCTTTTTTGATGTTCCATCTTCTGTTTGATGGGCTCAAAACTAGTGCTGCTTGGCTGACAGTGGCAACTGTATGCTGTTGCATTGTTTGATGATGGATACCTCCTGTTAGGTAGATAGCTGGGTTTCCTTGTGCTGAAGGAATTTTGTTTGGTGTATTTCTGATGCACTGGTGTGGTTGAGCAGAAGCGTCGGTTGGATTCTGTCCCTGGTGTGGGTGGTTTGTGTGCTGCGCCTGGTGCTGGTTGATTGAATTAGCTGCCTCAGAATGAGTAGTATCTCTTTGATCACAAATGTACCATTGGCTTGATCACAAATGTTCCGGCCATTCCTCTGGCTTGTTTTTTGGTGGTAAATGGGTCACGAAGCTGGTATTCTTTTTGTGAAGAAAGAATGACGCTTTAACCCACGATGATGGCCGGTGCTCCTAGTTCTCCTCCTTCTCTCTAGAATTTAATTTTCAAATTTTGAAAGTCGATTCTGCCGGCGCTCCCCCCGTCTCTGGCGGCAGTGCTCGGCGACTGCCATGGCCGTCTCCCATGCTCCTCCTTTGATGCCCGTCCTCCCTGTCTGCTCCCTCAACTCATCTCCACGGTCATCCGTCTCGCCCTCGAAAAAACCTTCCTCGTTCTTTCCGGCGCCTTGGCCCAATAACTCTATTTCGTCTATGGCCCCGAAACCTGATTCTGCCCTTCCCGATGGTGCCGATGTGCCCCCCCATTCATGGGCTGATGTTGTTAAGGATAACGGACCTGGGCTAAGCTCTGAGCTCCGTTTCTTCCCTCCCCAAGTTTCATCGTCTTCTGATGGTTCTCTCTCTCCGCCACCAGAGGTCGCTGAACAAGGTTCCTCCTTCTGGAGTCATACTTTGGTTGGATACTTCCTCAACTCTCCTCCTCATTTCTCGGCTGTTAAAGCTATTGCTAAGAAGATATGGTCCCGATTCGGTCTCAAGCAAACCGCTGGTAATGACAGTGGTTTCTTTTTCTTTCGCTTCCCGTCTGATGAAATGGCGGTCAAATGTATACATACTGGTCCTTGGATCTTCTCCGGCAAAGTAATTTTTCTTAAGCGATGGAAGCCTGGAATGGAACTATCGAAAGAGGAACACAAGCGATT
>JAODPA010040207.1:0-12042 GCA_025585075.1 Nepenthes mirabilis | reverse complement strand
TATTTAACTAATTTTTATCACACCCAAAATATCCAAAATAATAAATAAACCCAATTAAATTGAATAAAAAAATTTTGTGATATTATATTCTCCCTCACTTACAAAAATTTCGTCCTCAAAATTTAACGAACTACAAAGTTTAATAATCGGGGTAATCTTTCCAGATTATTCTTAGCGTTTTCAAGTCACTTCTTTGATTAAGTGACTTATTCAAGAGAATCTTAACCATTTGAATTGTTCTGATCCTTATTACTCGATCCGTTGTATCAAAAATCTAAATTGAAACCTCATTATGGGACAAATTTTTAACCTCCCGATGACAGCTCAACTTGATCACATAGTCACTTCCAAAATCAACGATACATGGGAGATTTCATGCTAATCCACCAAGTTCAAAGGTAAACCAAATTTATTGACTATCTTTCCGGCTTAGTTCAAAACCTCAAATGGGCTAATAATTCTTACTTTCATTTACTCTAACCTTGAAAATGATCGTTCATTTTGATCCTCAAATTGAACCTTAAGATAGATGGGTTCACACATTCCGTTGCACAACTCTGACTAATTATATAATCGTGAATCATTCAATTGTAATTTACCAGCATGTCTAATTTAACTTGACGCCAAAATTCTCTAATTATGTTCCTACAGAGAATTAGATTTGACTTAGATTTTAGAATAAATCTCAAATCATAATCAAATTTCAAAGTCGAGATATTTTATTTTCTCATTATTTCGTCGATATGTCAACAAACCGACATATCTCTGGAACACATGATCCAATTCGACAATGAATGGGCAACTTATCAGCTAATCATCAATTACCTACATTGTAAACATGGTCATTCACTTCAGGCCTCAATCTTATCTCGTGACCTATGAAAGTTGCGAGCCCATACAAACTTCCGCTATTTTGATTAATCATTTATTTGAGTATTAAATATCTTTTTGCAACTTACATTAGTTACTCCTATCGGATACCTAGATTACGTGATAGCTATAGGCTTGAGAAAAATCTAATGATATCAACACGATTAGGGCAAGGTCCTTAATCTTCATATTACTTTTAACTTAGGAAATAATTGAGTCGATCATTCAATAATTTGGCACAGCCTCAAATCACCACCTAAGCCTTGAAACCTAAATACTCAGCAAACTTATTATCTCGCTGGTACACCAACAAGCTATCTTATTTGACCCGCATGTATTACCCAAATTCGCAATAAATAGACCGTCCTCAAAATCTTATCCATAATTATTCCACACCCAAAATCCTTACCATTCTAGCAACTCTGAAATAAAACCACAAAGTCTTCTCATCTTATAATTCCATGACCTTACTATGTAGGAGGCAACTCTCCCTCCTAAAAGCAAAGACAGGGCACCAATTCACCTAGATATTAAGAGTTCCTCAATATTCACCATACAATAATTCCTATGAGACTCCAAGATATACTCAATTCGAAGATTCTCGTCTTCCAATTATCGGTAATATCATTCTTCTTGACTGATAGTATATTTTATAAGTATAACCTCTTAACAACCTCACTGATCTACGCTACCACTTGATCGACCATTCACGACTGACATCGAAACTCACTAATACTATCCTCAAGCGAATCTGTCCGTTTATCTTGTTGCATGGCCATCTCTTCCAACGAGACAACCTCTCCGTCTATTAGGATCATAAGACAACTGCTACCCCTATAAGCAACACCCATAAATCCTCAAGCAAAGATCTCAATGGCTAACTTCAAACTATAGGTGAGGTAATTCTGATCATAGGCATTCGATCCTGTTAATCGAGGGCAGCCACCTATACAAGACAAGAGATATACACTCCTAGAGCTTTCTCAAAAGGATCACATTCTATCGTAACTTATTAGACCTATCAAGGGTCTACCCAAATAATGAGGTCAATATCTAATCATTAATTCTTCGAATGCTACCCTTGCATGACCCATTCCGACGGATGCTGATCGTCTCCAAACCAAACGCCTTACTGCGCTACAATATTCGAGAAACACTTATCGGAGTACCCTTTCGGGTTCAGCTAGACCCAAGAAGGCAACACATCTACAAGACATCCATCAATCTTTATCCAAATTAGCCATCTCTCTAGACTCTAAGGAATGCATTCCTACTATCGGAGAAACCACATGCCTAACATAATATGTTTCTAAACTTACATTTCTTTCATAATTGAGTACATGACTAACCGTCTTTCACAATTCATGATATGATCCTCAAATAGAGTTCATACACCCTATTAATTCTAAGAACCCATCAATGAAGCCACCCCAAAAGCACTGGAGTACCTCATGGTAAAATAATCAGTCGATACCTTATCGGTTCTATGCAGGGTCCTCAAAATTGGTGCCAATCCTGACACAACTCCATAACAACTTCAATTTAACGATCAGAAGATAATTCGGTCAATCCTTTCCTTTAAGAAATATCCTCAAATGCTTACACAATCCAAACTCCTAAGTGACCACAAAACGACACCCAAGTGTGGTCTTATATGTTAACTAAACTTGGCACAAATCCTCACCAAACGACTAGCAGGCGAAACAATACTAATTCAGCACCACTAAACAATGATATGTGATATCCAAATCTTACTATCTGATTATAAGGTGTTATATCTTTACCATCATAGTTCATGCTAGCATGGCACCTACTAACCAAATCATTATCCATATTATATTAAGCCTTAACACTACAGGGTAATTAAATCAACCTAACCAATTATATTTATAGATCCGAGAAAGTGTTGTTGACCTTGATACAATTAGTATAAGGCATACGATCATTAGATAAATGAATAAACTTAGAAAACATCAATAAAACATAAATTTTGGATCCCACATACATCGATACATCAAGATCCAGGAACTTTATCTCCCGCTATGATGGACGACACTTCTATACTTCGTGCTATCATCGTGAAGCCTCGATCCACGGTATGGGCTCCCTTACTGTCCGACTCATGAACTAAGGGCAATCCCTAATTATACAATGGAACTATTTATAATTGAAACATATTCTCAAAATTTTCATCAAAACAAGATACTTATTCATAAAGTATCCACAAACAAATCCTACGATATCTCTTTAACCTTGAGACCCATGATCCTTTTTACGTCAACTGCCTGAGGACGATTTCACCTCCTATTAGATTGGGAGCAACATTAACTTGTCTTCTTCCGAACATTAGATCGCCACAACATAATCTTAATTCTCAGGATTCACATCTCAACCTTTATAGAATATAAGCTACCCAAAAGTTTAGACAGTTAAGCATTTTCAAATCAATTATAAATCGACATCCTAGGATTCGTTAATATCAAAAATTAACTCCAAGTTACACAAATCTTAAGCCATCACTTCCACCTCATCCATCACACTGGATACATCAACCAAACATTCCTTCTTAGCAAATTGTTAACCTGAGGACCTTAACCTAGAGCAGATCAAACCTAAACCTCAAATCAAAATCAATTAACTTAGACCTCGAATCAATACTGATCAATTCAAGCACCCAATCGGTACTATCAAATTTAAGCCTCAAAGTACCTCCCTACAGCTCCTCTCGATCTCACAATTGACACTATTACGAGTAAACCCTCGTCTAGGAGCCAATACTAATACCCTTTTGAAATAAAAATAATACGGGTTAAGTCGCTCTTAAGACACTGATTAGGACACATAAGCTAGAAAACCCAGTTCACTTTCTAATCCTAACTTAGTTCAAGCCTAAACTAGCTAATTAGGATAACTAGAATTATCCAATCTAAATTGGTTGTTGTATGCATACGTCTATTCATTTGATCAATCTTAATATATCCTAAGTTTCCACATACGATTCAAATCAAATCTAAAATATTTCTTTTTTTTAAATACTAATTATGACGGACCGTATTTTTTTTACCAAAAATTTAACAGAGTTTTGTTTTTAATATAGACATCCGTCAATACAAAACCTGTACAATTTTCTATATAAAATAAAATACATCCAATAATTTTCACATCCGGTATCATACAATCAACAACACATAAAATCACAGAAGATCCAATTGCCACATATAAATTGTGACTCCAACACTATGTATCTAAACACAATATTGGCCAAAGAGAGATGCCAGTAGGTACCTAACACAAATCACAATAGTCTGTAAAAGTATAAATAAATCCAATTACAATAAAATTTAAACTATTAGATCATCAACCACATGTACAATATACATTAATGAGCCCAATTAAAGTATAAATATATATAATTTTATGACATAAATAAAATTACAATTTCTAAGTTTTCGACGTGATCTTCCAAATCCAAATTTGGTCCACTTCTAATCTCTACGTTGTCCCATCGAATATATCAGACCTGTGCTAAATTGGAGATAAGAAGAAGTAAGGGTGAGCCGAAACTCTACAAGTGCACTACAATCAATACAGTAAATAATAAAAGTAATATAAAGTAGGATAGGGATATGCGAGTATAGCGAGGATGCGTAAATATAAGACGTGATCAATTATACTTTTGGAACACGATTAACTTTTCACGTTTTATCATTTTTCTCTTTGGGATGTAAGTTAAGCATGATTACTTATATTTACAAACCAAGACCAGTAAACCTTACCAGCTAAAGGTACGAAAGAACGAGGAGAGGATCATGATACTCTACGTGATTTAAGGCTGTGATTTCTTATTATCGATCCAGAGAAGGGGCCATCCATACAATGCCTATAAATAGGCTGAAGACTATGTGGGATAGTGGTATACATATCACCCGGTATATAAGGCCAATAAAATGTTATCCTAACCTCCTGCGGTCCAGAGGCAGTTCTCATCCTACCACAATAATATCCTAAGGCTTGATAAGAGTATTACCCGCTACAATACGTGGCCACGATAATCATCAAGTCTCTACTATAATACTAATGGTAGGCCATGGGATATTACTTCTGTAACATAAATCTGTGGTTCTAATTTTAGGATTTCTTATTCATTTGGGGGAAGGTCTACCAAACTTTCACAATTTTCTCCATCTGGAAAAATAATTCAATTATATCATAAATTGTGAATTTTTTTTCCGAATATTTGTACAATTTTTATCTTCCTTTTGCATTTAAGTCTTCTAATGACTCGTTTGACATATACGAATATTATAAATATAGGAAAGAATAGATATTATTGTCACCGAGAGGCAATTATAATTTTAGAGACCTTCGGATCAAATTTCCTTCATAATTGATTAATGAACATGATTTCAAAAAAATAATTAAACATATGCAAATGTATATACAGTTTAATTAACAATTAAATAAAGCGGAATTTATACAAAATTTATCGAATGGACACTGATGAACAGCAACCGTGCGTGAACAATGCCTAGTTGTACATATCAGACGATTCTCAAAAATTCAGGTATTCAATGGGTAAATTACCAAATTCAAGTCATGGGTAATCATAATCTCAATTCAATTTATGTATAAAACTAAAAATATATGCTTAAATGAGGTTTGGGCGCGAGTCTAGGGTTTCACGAATGAAAATTCACATAAAACTACCAAATCGGATATCCAATCGATAAATTAACTTATATAGGATACGGGTAATGATATTCTAATCCCAATTTATACAAAAGCCCAAAAAATCGGAGCCCAAAACTACCCAGACGTGGGGTTAGGATTTGAGTGTAAAACTCGATCAAAATCCACAAATTTGGACGTGAAATTCATATATATGCATAATTAAGTTACGGATATTACATATACATGAATGAGTTAGGTATCGGAATAATAATACCTAAAGGGGATCGAATAAAAATCAAAAAGAATGTAAGAGAAGGGTTTGGATACACTTGTCTCGACCCGATCCACAATTTCTCTAACTAGTTCAAAGCCAAAATCGAACCCGCGAGCCTTTGTTTGCCCGTTTCTCTCTCTTCTCCCTTCCTCCCTCTCTCTCTATTTGAAGCAGCTGTCGATTCACCCCCGGTGAAACCCACTCCTCGAAAACTTTTTTTCCCCTTGCTGCATTGTTATGTTATTATTGTTATTGTTATTATTATTATTATATGCCTCAAAACTCAAATCGATACTCAGATGACCACATGGGCATACTTTGGGGGCCGGCCCATCTAATCCAAATATTTTTCAAAATTTTATAATATTTAAGTAATTTTTATCACACTTAATATACCCAAAATAATAAATAAATAAACTCAATTAAATTAAACAAAAATAATTTAGAATATTACAGACATGACAGAGAATATCACCCTCTGATATACAAATCTTTGGTCCAATTTCATAATTACTTATTCTTAATGGAAAATCCATCATATTTTTACGTAAAGTTCTCACTATCTGGAGAATTAATAATCAAACATTGCAAATTGTGGAGTTTCCTTCTTATTCTTTGCATACTTCTCATATTTTTTGGTTACAGATATAAATTATAATTTTTTGAGAAATTTAAATCTTTAGATGACTTCAAATATATGCACAAATTAATGTAAAGATTAAAAACAATTAGGAAATCCTTACCACGTTGAGTTAAATAAAACTTTGTTAGTTTTAGATAATAAATTCCTATACAAAAGCATCCAACATAATTTTTAAAACACATAAAATAATATATATATAATCAATGTGAATAATCACCAAATATCACGTTCACAAGCTAGGGTTCTAATTTCCTAAAATCAAATCATGCAAAATTCTCAAAGTAAACGAATAAAAATAACAGGGTATGGGGTTAGGGTTTCCACATAATACAAAACCGTATAAAACTTTTAAATTGAATACAAAATTAACATATATGCATATTTAAAACATAGGTACTTTAAAATATAAGTTTAGACGGATATTTGAAGAAAAATATCTGAAGAGAACAGAATAAAAAGAGTAACAAGAGAAAGAAAATCATATAGGTGTACTTATTTCGACCTGATATATAACTTCTTCAACTAGTTCTAACCCGAAAGTGGACCCGAAAGCCTCAATCCCTTCTTCTCTCTCTTCTTCTCCATGCTATCTCTCCCCCCTCTCTCTGGTCTGGAGGAAAATGACAGAAAGAAAACATGTGCATGCTTAAATAGGGGGATTGGCACTCGAACGCTAATCAGGCAAGTATCGGGCGTGATAATACTGGAACAGGCACTTGAACGCACAGCTAGCATGTATCATGCACACAAGTAATGGATTCGGCGCCTACTGCTGGTGCTCGAATGGCCAGTAGGTGCCACCCCACTGGGTTGGGTGCCTCAGCACCGCATCGGGCACCTTGCAGGTGTCCTCCCCTTTCACCCTATTTTGCTCACAAAACATAAATTTTCTCATATATTAAATCTAATTTTAATTGTATTAATTGAATTATTTCTAATTACTATATTTTAGAAACTAAAACCTCGCAGTTTTGAATTGTAGCGCTGATCATATTTGCTAGTTGTATCTCATTCTTTAGTGGAGAGGTATTGACCATTCGTTAATTCCGTCCTCGCCAAATGAAATGCACTGTAACTATGAGTATGAGTCAAAGATGCTTTGATATTTTTTCCCTCCATTTGAGATCTTTGAGGGAAATATTAGTTTTCCAATCATTGTACGACTAACTAATCCTAATATATTGACATATCATTCTCCAAATACTCGCAAAAAAAGGGCAACTAAAGAAGAAGTGATCATAACTTTTCATTTCGTTGTTGCAGAAAGTACACGCATTAGGTTATTGTATAAGGTTGCCAATATGGTCCAATATTTTTATCCTCCTCCGAATGGCCAAGCAGAGAATAAAAGTGTGCAGAGATATGCCCTAAACAAGATGTCCCCGCACCACTTTATCTTTTGTGATTTGAAAGACTTTGTAGGCAGATTTTACATTGAATATATCATTTGAGCTACCCATCCACCTGATCTCATCTTTTCGGAAGCGGTTTAGAGAGTAATTAGGTAGGCTCTCAACAATGTTAGCCACATCAACACCATACTCATTGGTCCATTTTTACGTCCCATTACAAATGATGTCTTAAATTTTAGCGTCCTGAGATAGTCCTATAACAGTTATCAAATGCTCTGAGTATTTGTCACTTAGAGGTCCCAATGATACTAATTATCAGTCCATAGAAAAATTTCAGTACAATCTCCAATGTGGTCGCGGATCATGAGTCGAAAATTGGACCAAAACTTAATAATTTTCTTCCAATTCTACACTGGATTTTCAGATATTTTAATTGTCCAAATGCATCAGTCTTTAATCCTATAAGTATGAATCGACGAAGACCAAACTGAAGAAGGAACTTTGACAATAACTGTAAGGATCACAACCTTTGAAACTATATATCTTAGGGTAAGAAAAAGAATCACCGACAAGCTAATGTAAGGTAAAATGGAAAATATCTGGTCAACATATTTTGACCGGCTAGGATATGCTAAAGGAAAAAGGACCAGTTAATAGGGTGTTGACTGGTTAAAAATGAGAAAAATTGCCCGGTCAATGTCATGTTAATTGGCTAAAAAAATGGGTTGAGGAATTGTCCGATCAATGGGTAGACCAGACAATATGCAAAAAGGACCGGTCGACAGCCTTGTAGTCAAATGTCGGATGCCAAGTTCCATATTCAGGTCAACGAGTTGACCAGCTAATATGTAACATGCCAGCTGCCCAAGTGCTCGGGTGTCATAGATGTCCAGAGTAACCGGGCGGCAATGGGGAGATTGTCCGATCAACATATGTCGATAGGTTAAAATGCAAGAATGCCTGGATGCCAAAGTGGCCGGCTGCTAATGGAGGAAAATGTCCGGTCAACACTTCGTTGACCGGCTAAGATTAATTAAGGACAAGATTAATTAAGGAGATTGTCCGGTCAATGTGTTAACCGGCTAAAATGCAAAGCAACCAAAGAGGAAACTGCCCAGTCAACACATGTTGACCGGCTAAAATGGAAGTTGTTGCTGGTTACAGCCGTGGAAACCGACTGCTTTAGCCACTGTGGGAAGTTAAGCTGCTTCAGCAGCCGTGTGGAGCCGGTTGCCTTATAGCCAAATTAGCCAGCTGCTTAATGGGCAATTCAGCCAGCTGCTTGAGGTGTAAATTAGGCGGCTGCTTGAGGTGTAAATTGACTGGTTGCCCAAGGAAGCGCAATGCCCGGAGGAAAAATAACTGAAGGCGCCCGAAAATTACCAGGTGCAGTGGCCGAGGACTCTTTGAATTTTGGGATAAAGTAGCTAAGCTGGAAGCTGCCAGCTGCAACAGCCATTAAGCATAGTAATGTTAAATTTCAAATAGTTAATATTGAGATGCTGGATTCCTACTTGCTGAAGGATATGCTGATACATTGAAGTGTTAATTTTCTAGTTTTGCTAAAACAGATTTAAGCTTTGATTTTGAAAGCATGTTATTATAACACTGGATTTCAAGTGCTGATATCGCAAATCAATACCTTGCTGAATTTTAACTGGACACTGCAATTCCCGATTCACTTCCTTCCGTGCTGATATGCTGCATTAAAATATAGTTAAATTACTGTACATTTGCTAGGCTTATATGGAGTTACTGATATTAAATTGATATATCAGATTTTGTTTTCAACCTAAAGTATGTTGTCGATTTTCTAGATGCTGAACCAGGAACGAATATTATTAGAGTTGCATATTGCGTTATCAGACTTATTCCTTCTCGGAATAAAGAAAGTTCAATATTGTAACGTAAGATAAAATTTTCATAAGAAATTTTAAAATAAAATAGACAATTGGAACAGGATAGATTAACAGATAGTATATTATGGTGGAAGATCGATACCCGATAAGTCAGTTTAGTTTAGTATCGCTGAAACAATTCCGACCCTGTCTATCGGAAGATAATAGGTGGTACCATCCTATTTTCAAAATGTAAATAATAAAGATTTAGGATTGTGTGAATAAAACACAATCTGGACATTGATCAACTATTTCTTTAGTTGGTAAGACCTACTGGCCTTAGTCCCTACAGAAGAGTAAGAATAGAAAAATTACTTGCTAAGTTTAAAGAAAAGATTGCATTGCAAATTTTGCATATTCACATTCCGTTGGTGTATATGTTTATATATTTATTTTAAATACAAATGTGCATGTCCTTGTTTTATTTGTATATTGTTAAGTATTTAGGTCACTCATTTACTATTTTTTTACCCCTCAGATACAGGGTATGAGTTGGTACTGGATGAGTAGGGGAAAAGATAAGGGAGATTTAGGCTTATAGGTTTGATATATATACAGAAGAAATGTAGTAGTTGATCTTGTAATAATATGAATGTATAACTTTTTTGTTATACTTTCGCTACCTATGATAATGATTTTTATTAGTGCTTCCGCAAAATTGGGTGGTAATGTTTTTGGTTCCTGTAGCATCTCTAAAAGATTTGACACCGTATTCAAATTATACGAGGTTGGAACCACTTGATATGGCAACATGTCGATCGTTTGTATAATTATGATATATTTATGGACCTATGTGTAATACAACGTCTCATTAAGAGTAAGTAAGAACGCGTGACATCATAATAACCTTCCATAGAAGGCATGCTATTAGTGCCTTGTTTGACACAAAAAAGTTTTTGAGGCTTAGACCTCCTTCCTCTTTAGTAGAACAGACATCTTTTCAAATAACCTTTGCTTAGGTTTTGCCATCGATGGATTCGTGCCAAAGGAATCGTCTGATAAAACACTCTATCTTTTTCAACATAGCTTTTAGGATAATAAAAATTGAAACCGATCCAATACATCAAAACTCATTGCCCATGGATAAAGAAAAACTGTTACAACATCAAAAATAACAAAAATTAGAGCAAACATATAATAACAGATTCGAAATTATAACTAAGCATCACCCATTGGTTCTATACCCGATTTATAATTAGAAAGTTTCTCTAGTCCTTTGCTAATAATAAGTGAATTGTTGAAAGATTAAAAGAGCTAAGTTGGAGGTGGCCGGTAAGGGGTAACTTTCGATTCTTCCAAGATGACATGCTTTTCATTACTTTATTTAAAAGTGGTTTGCAATCATTCTTCGAAAGCCTAGTAGTAATAATCGAAACACCCACATATCATATTAGAAGCTGTCCCCGATTATAACTCATAATATGATATTTTGGATATTTTTGGTGTTAGTCATGCTTTAGATTAGATTTTTATCAAATTTTATATTTTAATGATCAGTGTACCTATTACTCTAGATTTTATGTCTATGTGAATTAGATATTACTTTATATATACTTTTTCTTATTATTTGGTATTGAGTTGACAATCCGGATTTTTGTATAAATGTAAGACTTCACATTTATATATCAAATCCAACTAACCTTTGTTGAAAGGCCACATTCCAAATTTTGTTTAATATTTTATAATGTCATTCTTATGTTTGTTTTTTTAGTGATGATGTGACATTGTTGACGTGAGAATTAGTTTTCTAAACAAGACATACTAGGCTTATTAATATCCGTACATAAATGATAATGTCGCGATTTAAGTACCAAACACAATAAGAATGATATAAATAAAGAGAAGCATATATTAAAAATCAAACCGAGAACGAGTCAAATGCAAATCAAAAAGTTAATATCCGTAATTAAACTCCAAATAAGTGGTAAAACATCCCATGATTAACCAAATCTATCTTGTTTGGCCCTATGTCAATATACCATCTCAATACTTATCAAAATGAATGGAAAATCATCAATCAATATTGAGCCAATGATTCCATCCTATAAAACATAAAGTAGTCTTCTAATGATGAAGGATAATAACAATCAAATATAAAAATATCGAAAAATATAACATAGTGATGAAAACATAACAACATGAGAATAAATAATTAGTGATAACCTTCATTGATTGGGGTTGAATATAGAAGATTGGTCTATCAAAATTTGTGCCATATACTATTATTCAAAACCAATAGATAGGATGGCTATATAATAGATGGTGCTAAATGCTAATTTTTAAACTCATGGATATTAGATAACAACCTTCACTTTTAATTTAATATATTTACAT